>CATIWO010480663.1:0-10985 GCA_949673435.1 Macaranga tanarius
GGAGGGTCTCAGTCTAGCTCAGTCTCCACTATCACTCATACATCTCACATCAATCAATATATATATGTATTATATTTCTCACAATAATACATGTCATTCCATACCATATCTAGTGGCTTTATTCACATTACACCACAAACACAATCTCAATCAATATTTCAATATTCTCACAATAATAACAACCAAATCACTTCATATGGTTTGCACAATATATATGTCAGCATTTACAATTCACCATTCAATACTTTCATAATAATATATATATAGTCATCATTCTTGCTACATCAAATTAGCATACTCAAACCAAACATATTCAATCAATTAGCTACAAGAGATTCATTATATATAATATATAGTCATCATTCTTGCTACATCAAATTAGCATACTCAAACCAAACATAGTCAATCAATTAGCTACAAGAGATTCATTATATATAAGCATTATACTAACAATTACTTATCAAAAAGCTTTCACTCCTTATCAAGAAAAGCTCCCCCTATTGAGTAGGGTCTACACTACCTCTTCCAACTCCTACACACAATTTCATACCAATTTAACAATCAAACATTGCAATTCATCCTAAACATCAAAAAGTGTAACTAAATGCTCCTAGTTCAAAGTGACTTAAGGACACACACACACAGATCCAATAACCCCTAAATTGCTATTGAAGCTAGGGTTATGTGTCCATAATAAATTTCAATTGGAATTACTCAATTAGGACATGTGTACAATTAATTATGGATTTTTGAATTCATTAGGCCAAAACAGAGCAACAATGTGAACAGTAAAATGTTCAGCCCTATTTGACCCTCTTAGCAAAAAATTTAACCAAAACTTAAAATATAAACATTAAAGAGGACTCTCTGAAATTTCTAGTGAATCCAACCTTGTTAAAATCAGAGTTGTAAAACTCAAGATATGGCAAGAATAAGATGATTGAAAAATAGAAGGGCAGAACACGAATTTGACAACATGTAAGACTCCACCAAAATCAATCAACAACACAAATAAAACTTACCAAATGATACTTTAATGTATAAAAGACCCTTTAATGCTTCCTAAGACAATGAATTATTAGTTTAAGAAAGATTGAAAACTCTTCAAAAATCCTTCAAAACCCTCTCCTCTTCTTCTTCTCCAAAACTCTCTACACCAACATACACCATATACTCACACAAAAAAAAATAAAATATATCCATAAACCAACCACCAAAAGTCCTCTTTAATAATTACTTATTAAGTAATAATTATCACTTAAAAATAATAACAATAATAATTAAATATAATTAAATATCATCACAGAAAGCTACGTAGCTCGTTAATAACATAGAAAAAATTCACTTTAACCCAAAACTTTAGAAAGGTAACAATTAACTCCAAACTTCCTTTCCAATTTGATCCCTCTCTATATTTATATCCACACTTAAACTTAAATAAAGTCTACCAATTCTTATGCATAAAATATAATATGCACGTTACTCACACGTGTACTAAAGGGCGGGTGTTACAGCAGCTGGTATGGATGGAGAAAAGATTTCTTACAGTCTAATCAGGCATCAGTTGGGAGATCTCTTCTATCGTTTAATGTAAGTGAAATGATGGTGTTACAGAATTTAGCTCACCAAAAAATGGAAAAAGAAAATGAATATACTCGGCAGCACAAGAAGTATCTGTTATGATCTAATCATCTATATCCATATTGTAGGTCTCAAAACTTTGAGCATCCAGCAGAAGGAGAAGCAGATATTGTGGAAAAATTCAGCAAGTTGCGTGATGATTTAACTGCTGGTTTCCATGCTCTGAAGGATGAGACCCGATGATTGAGGAGCTACAAATTTTGTTTATTCAGAAGTCCTGTCAGCAGTGTGTACCGGCACTTGGTTTCTTCATTTGTTTTATTCTATGATGATAGTGTTGGTAGGTCCATGTTTGTGGTGCTATGTTTGGCCATATTTTTTAGTTGGGTTGTGATAGTTATCATATGCTATTGTTATATGATTTGAAGTTATATTGAGCAGTAGAGAACCAGAGACTGTTCCATGTGTATTTATGCAATAAGGCTTGTATTCAGTTTATGCCAATTTGTATGATTTAATTTATTATTAATCATATTTTTTATCGATTAATTAAAATCCCTTTTGGAGGAAATTTCAAAAAATTTCAAATTTGGTTTCATTAATTAATTTGGATTAATTAAAATTCTTTTTTGTTGCTTCTTGTTATTTTTTATTACTTGTTGTTACTTTTTGTTGCTTGTTGCTTCTTGTTGCTATTTGTTGATTGTTGTTGCTTGTTGCTTCTTGTTGCTATTTGTTGATTGTTGTTGCTTGTTTGTTTTTTTCTTGTTTCTTTTTGTTTCTTTTCTCATTTTTTATGTTGTAATTAAAGAAAAAATTACCCATAGTATTTAATAATTATTTGTTCAATAAAAATATCAAAATAATTATGAAATATATTAAATAAATTATTATTTTTATTATTGATACTAATAAAAGTAAAAATTATATTTATTGAAGGGTAAATTTTCTCTTGTTTCTTTTTATTTCTTTGTTGTTTCTGTTTGTTTCTTTGTTGTTTCTTTTCTTTTTTCTTTATGTTGTAATTAAAGTAAAAATTATCCATAGTATTCAATAATTATTTGTTAAATAAACATAACAAAAAAATTATAAAATATATTAAATAAATTATTATTTTTATTATTGATACTAATAAAAGTAAAAATTATATTTATTGAAAGGTAAATTTTCTCTTTTTTTTTTGTTTCTTTGTTGTTTTTTTTTGTTTCCGTTTATTTCTTTGTTATTTATTTTCTCATTTTTTATATTCTAATTAAAGTAAAAATTATCCATAGTATTCAATAATTATTTGTTCAATAAAAATATCCAAAAAATTATGAAATATATTAAATAAATTATTTTTTTATTATTGATAATAATAAAAATAAAAAATATATTTATTGAAGGGTAAATTTTCTCTTATTTCTTTTTATTTTTTTGTTGTTTAAAAATTATATTTATTGAATGGTAAATTTTCTCTTATTTCTTTTTGTTTCTTTGTTGTTTCTGTTTGTATCTTTATTGTTTCTTTTCTTATTTTTTATGTTGTAATTAAAGTAAAAATTACCCATAGTATTCAATAATTATTTGTTCAATAAAAATATCAAAAACATTATGAAATATATCAAAAACAATTATTATTTTTATTATTTATGCTAATAAAAGTAAAAATTATATTTATTGAAGGGTAAATTTTCTCTTGTTTCTTTGTTGTTTCTTTTTATTTCTGTTTGTTTATTTGTTGTTTCGTTTTGTTTCTTTTCTCATTTTTTATGTTGTAATTAAAGTAAAAAGTATCCATAGTATTCAATAATTATTTATTCAATAAAAATATGAAATAAATTATAAAATATATCAAATAAATTATTATTTTTATTATTGATACTAATAAAAGTAAAAATTATATTTATTGAAGGATAAATTTTCTCTTGTTTCATTTTGTTTCTTTATTATTTCATTTTGTTTCTGTTAGTTTTTTTGTTGTTTCTTTTTGTTTCTTTTCTCATTTTTTATATTGTAATTAAAATAAAAATTACCATACTATTCAATAATTATTTGTTCGATAAAAATATCAAATAAATTATGAAATATATCAAATAAATTATTATTTTTATTATTGATACTAATAAAAGTACAAATTATATTTATTGAAGGGTAAATTTTCTCTTGTTTCTTTGTTGTTTTTGTTTGTTCTTTTTGTTGCTTTTCTCATTTTTTATGTTGTACTTAAAGTAAAAATTACTCATAGTATTCAATAATTATTTTTTCAATAAAAATATCAAAACAAATTATAAAATATATCAAATAAATTATTTTTTTTATTTTTGATACTAATAAAAGCAAAAATTATATTTATTAAATGGTAAATTTTCTCTTGTTTCTTTTTGTTTCTCTTCTCATAATTTTTTATTCTAAATAATATTTTTTTTTTAATTTTGATACTTACTATTATTTAGAATATAAAAATTAGACTAATTAAACAAAAAATTACCCATAATCTTCAATAATTATTTTTTTCATAATTATTTAGAATTCAGAAATTAAACTAATTAATATTGAGAAAAAAATATTGAGCAAAAAAAATATTGATAAAAAAGAAACAAAGTACAGTAAGTAGTAGGAAACGACGGAGTGCAGGAAATAAAGAAGAAGTGCATTAAACAAGGAAGGAGTGCATATGTTAAATAATATGTAACAACCGCAATAAGAAAAATGCTCATTAGTGAAGGAAAAATACAATCGCTAATATGTAAAAAATGGTCGTTAAAGAGAATTTGCGACCAAAAAATACCGATCGCGTGCGGTCGCAATTGGCTCCGCTGTAAAAAAATTTTTGCGACTGAAAAAAGTAAGAGGTCTCAAAAGGGTTTTAGGGAAAGGATATGTTGTGGTCACTACTAATACTTTTTACAACCACTAAACTATTTTTTGCGATAAAAAATGCAGTCGTAAATTTTAACATAACTATGGTTAATCCCACGAGTTAAACTATTAATGATGAGATTTTGGTCGCTCAAAGCTTTTTAATTTTTCAATTTTTTACATTTAGTTAGTTAATATAGGGGTGGGCATAAACCGACCGAACCTTAGATTTCGAACTGAACCGACTGAAAAGTATAGAACGGCTCGGCAACCGAAGGACACAATAAATCAGCTCGGGTGGACTTAGTGGAAAATATCAATTTTTGGATGACGGGTCGGGGAGGGTAGCATATTTCCGACCCGTCCAAATTTCTGATTTTATACATATATAAAACGACATCGTTTTGTATATGTATAATGGTATATAAATAGAAAATACTTTAAACCTAAATCACTCTCCTCTCTCTCGCAGCCGCCTCTCCTCTTCTCTCTTTCTGCCATCCTACCTTTCTCTCAAATTTTCTTTGACTCTGTCTCTTTCTGGCTTTCTGCCTCTCAGTCTCTCACCCTGCCCTTTGGCCCATGGTCCCCTTCTCTTCTCTCGAATCTTCCCTGACTTCCCTCTCCCCTTTCAGAAACCCTAATCCTTCATCCTTCATCTGGGTTTACCTTTATTCTCTCAAAAGTTAAATCTGTGTAGTCTCTCTTCTAATTTTCTATCTATATCTCCTCTTGCCTCAAGAACTCTGGTTATTTACTTATTTATGTATGGTGAAATCGCAGTGACATATTGACTTCTCGTTCTGTATATTCAGCAGATCCTTTATTTCTTTTGTATTTTATGGATCTGTGTTATATGGTAATCTCGATTCGCTGTTGTGTTATACTTATTTATTTGGATTTTTTATTTATTGAAAAATTCTTAGATCTGTTTGCTCTTAAATTTTATTAATTTCAAATTTTTGCATGCGAACCGACCGAAAAAGAATTTTTTTAAGAGATGTGGTCTCTGTGTTGAGATTGTTTAATATTATTTGAGTTGTTTCAAAGATATGGTCTGTATTTCATATATCATGTGTTTATTTTTTCTAGATCTGGTCTATATTTCATAGATCAGGTTCTTCTATTTTATTTTTTTGGATTTGGTCTGTATTTCATAGATCAGGTCTTTATCTTTCATTTTTTATCTAGTCTGTATGTCATAGATCAGGTCTCAATATTATTTCTGGATCTGGTCTCTATTTCATATATCCAGTCTAGTTTGTGAAATTTGTATACTTTTATTTGTATTTCTGTTGATCCCTTATTTTTAAATGATCTAGAAATGTTAAATACACCATCTTGACTGGATTTTTAAATGGTGTTGTAATTTGGTACAATTTTTTTTATTGATTTCGTATTTTTTTGTTTAGATCAAGTATATATTTTGATATTACAGGGGTTGTTAGCCTATAATTTGTGGAAGCTATTTGTATATGTAATGAACCCTTATTTTTGTTTTATGTGATCTCGATTCTGGACCATATAATATGCTCTCTATTTTTTTTTTCAAATTAGTTTCTGGTGTAATTTTATTATTTTAATTTTTAACATCTGTGTCTAGTCTATTTCCTTAATCTGATCTTAGGAATCAATTTTTTTGGACCTTGTTTTTGGGAAGAAAACAATATTAGTTTTTTCAAATAATATTTTTTTTTTTACTTTTGCTGATATGAAATTGAAATGTGAACATTATTTATTTTTTGTTCAGTGATGATTGATGAGTCATCTATGTATGTATTTGTTGTTCTCTGTTCCAGTGGGTATCTAGAACAAAAATGTGAAAGCTTCAGTGATATTAAGGTATAAGTTATTATTGAAAAAGGTGGAAGCTTGTGCTGAAAGAAAAGATATAACTGAATACCTGAAAAAAGGTGGAAGCTTAATAAGTCCCTGCATATCACAGTGATCTCACCATGAGATAGCCAGAACATGAGTCAGGTATAATGCCATTTCTAATTTTTTTCATAATTTTTTTTATTACTTCTGTTGATCGATGAGTGTCTAACACTGTGTGCTATTATACCTTTCTTGCATTTTACATTCTTGCAGATTGAAAATATCAGTGGCAATACCAATGCCACTGGTATTCCTGAATCTGTGACTGAGGTGGAAGCCCCTAGTGCCTCTGTTCAGCAGCCTCAAACTAAACCTGCTGCAAAAAAAGAAAAGAGACTGCACCAAAATCAAAAGGGTGGGAGTTTTTTGAGAGAATAAAGGATGGATCCGGTGTTGTAGTAAAGGGTAAATGTCTATACTATGCTGTTATTTATAACTGTCACTCTAAACAATATGACACTTCTTCACTAAAAAAATCACATCTTGCATTGTATGAAAATACCACATAGCAAAGATAGTAGGTAGGCACTTTTGACCTTTCAACCTAGTCCTAATGTGGTGGAAGCACAACATAACATTGAGGCTGGTGTAATAGGCACATGGAAATTCGATCATGAATTAATAAGGAATGCACTTTCACATATGGTTATTGTTGATGAATTGCCGTTTAAATTTGTTGAAGGACCTGGTTTTAAAAAGTTTTTATATGCTGCATGTCCTAAATTTAAGATGCCCTCTAGAAGGACTATTCCTAGGGACTGTTATGAGATGTATGTTGCTGAGAGGTTGAAGCTAAAGAATTTTCTTAAGTTACATTATCAAAGAATCAGTATTATAACTGATTCTTGGACATCAATCCAAAGGATTAATTACATGTGTGTGACTGCCCATTTTATAGATGATGGCTGGAATCTGCATAAAAAATTATCTCTTTTGTGCCTGTTTCTTCTCATAAGGGTGAATTTATAGCAAAGTCTTTGGAAAACTGCTTGCTTGATTGGGGTATTAAGAATGTCTTTACCATAACTATTGACAATGCATCCTCAAATGATACAGCTGTTGGATATTTTAAAAAGAAATTATGTAGCTGGGGTGTATCATCTGTTAGGTTAAGATTTTTGCATATGAGATGTATTGCTCACATTCTTAATTTGGTTGTAACTGATGGATTGAAGGAAGCCAATGAATCTATTAGGAAAGTTAGGGAGGTTGTTAGATACATTAGGAATTCTCCTAATAGGTTGAGAAAGTTTAGAGAGATATCTGATTTGGTTGGGATTGAGTCAAAGTCTTCACTGACCCTTGATGTGCCCACTAGGTGGAATTCCACTTATATTATGTTGAGCACTGCATGTTTGTATGTTATAGCATTTGAAAAATATGAGGAGAGTGAAGCTGCATTTAGATCAGATTTGGGTGATGATATTCCTCATTTTTTAACTGGGAATGTGTTAATAAAATTGTTTAACTGTTGAAGCCTTTTCATGATATTATAATGAGAAAATCTAGTTCTTAGTATGTGACATCAAATTCCTTCTTTTCTAAGATCTCTGATCTGCATTGTATGCTGACTGATATGCAATGTTCTTCTTATGTGTCTGTTGTGAGCATGGGCTTGAATATGAAAGCTAAATTTGACAAGTATTGGGGGGATCCAGATAAAATGAACTCTCTTATTTTTATTGGTACTATTATGGATCCCCGATATAAACTTGAATTTCTTAAAATTTCTGTAAATCAGTTGTATGGTTCATCCTTGGGAAGGAGATTATTTGCTATGATAAAATCTGATCTTATTATGTTATTTGAGGATTATGTGTCTGTCTATGGTTCATCCTTTGCTTCTGAAGCTAATGGCACTCAATCTAGCCAGCCACTTCCTGACACATTAATGCAGCCTTCTAGTAAATCAATGTCTTTACTTAAAGAGAGATTCAAAAAGCATAAACAGGAATCTGGAATGGGTGGTGCCAAAAGAACTGAACTTGATATATATTTGGCTAAGGCAGTTGTGGAAGAAGAGGGAACTTTTGATATACTGAGGTGGTGGAAGTTAAATTGTGAGAGATTTCCTGTTTTGTCTCGAATGGCCAAGGATATTTTAGCTGTTCCTATTTCCACAGTGGCTTCTGAGTTTGCTTTTAGCACTGGTGGCCGAGTTCTAGATGCTTTCAGGAGTTCATTAACTCCAAAAATTATGGAAGCTTTGATTTGCACTCTGGATTGGCTTAGAAGGACTGATCAACCACTCTCAGTTGAAGAAAATTTATCAGAATTAGAGGAATTTGAAAAAGGTTATGTTGCTATTTATAAATTCAGTTTTTTTATTTTTTGTAGTTGTATTTGTGCTTTCTCGGTCTAATGTTACTCTTTTTTCTCCCTTTTCAGAATTGAAACAAGTGGGCAGGGGCCTTTCATTACCTCAGTAATTTTGCTAACTTATTGCATATTCATTCATGTTGAATATTTGGGCCATTTCTAATTCTTTTTGACCCCTACATCTTGTTTATAATGTATGTGACCAACCTGTAGTGCCTCAATTACTGAGGTGCCTGTGTTGTTGTTGCAGCATAAGGCAATGATGAAGCTTCCACATTAGGTAAAGAGTTGATAGAATGCATGCTGAATTTTCTTTGGTGGCTTTAGTTTTTGTTTAACTATCAGAAATATGGCTATATTCTTGATTTGATTATAACTAATGTTATCCTGAGCCTCTTCTTATTGAACTTGTGTGTGTGTGTGTGTTTTTTTTTTTTGGCAATGATGATGCTTCCACCAATACTTTTTGAATACTATTAGAATACATGTTTAATTTTTTTAGGTGGCTATATTCAGCTTTGTTAGCTGCTGCTGCCAGAAATGGGGCTGTATTCTAACATGACTTGAGAATTTTGCATCATGAGCCTTTATGTTATGCATGCTATTCCTTTTTCAGTTCATTTAATTGTGCTTCTGTTTTCATATGATCTCATTGCATTTGTATCATTTGTTTCTTAATTATGTGTGCAGGTAAATATATGTCCCTACAGTATGAGTTTTTGGTATTCTTCAGCTTTGATGTCAATTCTTATCGCTTTTTAACTGTTCTGTTCCATCTAATGTTTGTTTTTGGTGCATTCGGTGGAAGGCTTCTATTATATCTGAGCCATTATCAACATATTTGTTTTGTTTTTGTATTTGCACATGTACTTGAATACTATCATTTATATTGGGCTTACAAAATATAAACTATTGCTGTTTAGAGTACAAAATATAGGCTAACCTAACTAATAGTCTATTCTGAGACTTGAATACAAAAAATATTCATTTTACATACAAAAAGAACTGCAATTACATACAAAAAAATGTATCTATTACACTGTCTGCTCACTAACTAAACTAACATGTACATATACAAAAAGAAAACAAATATGTTGATAATGGCTCAGATATAATAAAAGCCTTCCACCGAATGTACCAAAAATAAATATTAGATGGAACATAACAGTCAAAAAGTGATAAGAATTGACATCAAAGCTGGAGAATACCAAAAACTCATACTGTAGGGACATATATTTACCTACACACATAATTAAGAAACAAATGATACAAATGCAATGAGATCATATGAAAACAGAAGCACAATTAAATGAACTGAAAAAGGAATAGCAGGCATAACATAAAGGCTCAGGATGCAAAATTCTCAAGTCATGTTAGAATACAGCCCCATTTCTGGCAGCAGCAGCTAACAAAGCTGAATATAGCCACCTAAAGAAATTAAACATGTATTCTAATAGTATTCAGAAAGTATTGGTGGAAGCATCATCATTGCAAAAAAAAAACACACACACACAAGTTCAATAAGAAGAGGCTCAGGATAACATTAGTTATAATCAAATCAAGAATGCAGCCATATTTCTGATAGCTAAATAAAAACCAAAGCCACCAAAAAAAATTCAGCATGCATTCTGTCAACTCTTTGTCTAAGGTGGAAGCTTCATCATTGCCTCATGCTGCAACAATAACACAGGCACCTCAGTAATTGAGGCACTACATATTGGTCACATGCATTATAAATAAGAATGTAGGGGTCAAAAAGAATTAGAAATGGCCCAAATATTCAACATGAATGAATATGCAATAAGTTAGCAAAATTACTGAGGTAATGAAAGGCCACTGCCCACTTGTTCCAATTCTGAAAAGGGAGAAAAAAGAGTAACATTAGACCGAGAAAGCACAAATACAACTATAAAAAATTAAAAAACTGAATTTATAAATAGCAGCATAACCTTTTTCAAATTCCTCCAATTCTGATAAATTTTCTTCAACTGACAGTGGCTGATTAGTCCTTCTAAGCCAATCCTGAGTGCAAATCAAAGCTTCCATAATTTTTGGAGTTAATGAACTCCTGAAAGCATCTAGAACTCGTCCACTAGTGCTAAAAGAAGACTCAGAAGCCACTGTGGAAATAGGAACAGCTAAAATATCCCTGGCCATTCGAGACAAAACAGGAAACCTCTCACAATTTAACTTCCACCACCTCAGTATATCAAAAGTTCCCTCTTCTTCCACAACTGCCTCAGCCAAATATATATCAAGTTCAGTTCTTTTGGCACCACCCATTCCAGATTCCTGTTTATGCTTTTTGAATCTCTCTTTAAGCAAAGACATTGATTTACTAGAAGGCTGTATTGATGTGTCAGGAA
>CATIWO010480698.1:0-22713 GCA_949673435.1 Macaranga tanarius
GGTTCACAAATTATCAAATCTCAAAACTCGAACCTCCGGGTTCAAAACTCGAATCTCCGGATTCAACAGTATCCTTTTGTATGTATTGCTTGCATGTGCTTTTCATAAATCTCATTACATTGCTTGCATTTTGATTTTTGAAAAGCAGGGGGGCAAACTGTATACACATGGTCTGGCCCGGCCCGCGAGGCAAAAGCCAAATGATAAAAATGATAGAAAAGCTTGGCTCAGCAAAGGAATTGGATTCTAGCCCATTTATGAGAAACTCAATTGAACCAAACCTATTAGACTAGACCCATCAAACCAAACCCATCAGACCAGCCCAAACCAAATATAAGCCCATCAAAGCCCATTTTTCTCAAAGAGGCGCACGTCTCTTCAGCATAGAGGCGCACGCCTCTTTGACAGCTGTAGCAAAAAAAATTATAACCGGCAGAACGTGGAGTAATTACTCCACGTTCTGCGTTAAATGAGAATTATGGGCATTAAAGGGGAGTGAAAGTGGGATAAAAAGGGGGAGGCAGAAGCCTTTATGGAGAACAGAGAAAAAAAAAAAACCAGAGAAACAAAGGAAGAACCACCCGAAGAAGAAGAAAAAAAAAATCTAAAAGACAAGTTTCAGAATCCAAATTCAGTGTTGTGCCAGTCCAACATCAAAATGTGAGGGCTAAGCCATTTTCTTCAATTATTTCAGTTATTTGCTTTTTGGAATATTTAAATTTAATATTAATTTTGGGTTATTTTAATTTGTGTTTTTTTATTTATTTTGCATGTAATCAGGTTGTAATTCATTTCTCCTCTCTCCTTTCTTTATGTATTTTTATTTTTGGTTGTTTTGATCATTATTTTGATATTGTGATTATGTATGTGAATGTATGGATCAAGACCCAAAATTGCATGAAAATAGACTAATAATTAAACTCGGGCTAAAATATAAAATTTGAAAATTGATTGAGGCTCATTTGCATGTAATTAAAGGAATTATTAAATAATTAAAAATGATAAAATATAAAACACAAACGGTGGCCGATCGCAAGATCGGGTGGGCCATTCAAAAGCCTATACCCAATTTCCGGACCCAATCTCTGAGGACGGCTGCTGGGCTCCCTCCGTGGGATCCAGTTGCTGTAAAAGTGTTCCCGGATTTCACCCGGGTGACGACTCCATTCTCTGACCTAAGCCTATCAAGGCCCAAAGTTGTATTCCTAGTGGGCCCTGAGCCCGCACAGTGCCGTAGTCGCCGAACACTTGGGCGCGCGCTGAACCCCGCCGCCTACAATACTATATTCCACAATAGATGCAAATAATGTCGGACCATGCATTCTCAGAATTAGGGGTGAGCAAAAATAATCGAAAACCAAAAAATCTAACCAAATTGGCTCGGTTCGATTTATATCACAAAATATATTAGTTCAGTTTAAACCGAACCGAACCAAAATGAGTTCGGTTTTTATTGTAAAAAATTTTATTAAACCGAACTAAACCAAATTTGTAATATATTTTTAAATTTTATAGGTATTTATAGCACAGTTTGATCGGTTTAGTACTAATATTTTAAATTTTGTTAATAATGAGTTTCTTAATACTTAAAAATCTTAATCAAATTTGTTTTCAAAAAAAAAAAAAAACTCTTAATCAAATCATTTAATACCAAAAAAACACTAACAAAAAATATTTAAATTTATTTTAGATAATCGATTCATTTGATTTTCTAAAAAACTAATAAATTAATTAAATATAAATAATTAGCATTAATAGATGTCATAAATCTTATTAGAATAATGCAAAATTAAATAAATTCAATAGGTTTAAAATTGCAAAAATGAAAAAAAGTCAAAATTAAAAAACTGTTCGGTTCAGTTCAATTCGATTCAACTACTGATTTGGTTCAATTCGATTTTCTTATAAATAATTTCAGTTTAGTTCGGTTTTAGATATTTTTAAACCGAACCGACCGAGGCTCACCCCTGCTCAGAATCTTCCACAAGTGCATGCATTTTACTACAATCTTCCATTTGACTTCTCTCAGCCCTCGAATTGCAGAGTAACGAAATGCCAGAAATCTGGCACACCACACACCATACAACTCTGCTCCTAGAAGTCCAGATTAAACCATCTCATCACAATATTCATATCCTATATCAATAGAAACTTTGCTTTTGCTGCAGCTTGGAAACATAGTTTCTCACTACAATGTTCCATCTTGTATAAAAGTGAGTGCAACAGTGCATCAATGAAAAAGTGGTCAAAGCATCATACAAATTAGAACAGCCATCATATACGATATAACTTTGTAGCATCAGACAAATACACTGAAAATTTAACCAAGAACACAACATATGAATGTATGCAAGTGTAAAACCATGCTAGGCTAGTATGTCATGTGTTGTGAAATTTGCCACACGAACACTTAAAAGATAAACAGCAACTTAAACAAGGAGAAACGATATTTTGTTGACAATGAAAATTCAGTTGGAAAGGCAATAAACAGCAAGCCATAATCAAATCAAGTACATCAAATATGGAAGCAGGCTAACGTGATGCAAATAATGGAAAGAGACCAAGACCGAGACCAAGGACCAATACTTCTGCTTTCTATTAGTCCTTTAAGTTTTAATTAACTTCGAGAACTGCTATTTCCACTTGACCACCTTCTCAAAGTGCAAGCCACTAAACTTCTCCCACTCAAAAGCCCTAATCTTGACTTGAAAGATGTTGATCTCGCAGTACCGCTTGCAGAAGCAATTGGTGGTGCCACAGTTGCTATTTGGCCTGGAGGAGGAACTTCAACTGCATTTTCCTGTACTCCACCATCACTAGGATCATGATGTTCATGTTCACCTCTATCTAAATTCACAGCTAGTGATCCTCTATTCGCTCTTAACAAATCCACACCCTCACAAGTTACCCCTCGACACTTCTTCACCTTCACTTTAACTAAATTTGGGCATCCACTAGCAAGCGCTTCCATTCCCTGATCCGACACAGGACAACTCTTAATACAAAGTTTTTTCAGAGCTATACATTTAGCAGCAATACAGCAAATCTCTTCATCACCGACAGTATCACTCCCACAAAGAGCTAATCTCTCAAGATTTTGACAATTAGAAGCTAACATTTCTAAGCTTTTCTTAGTAGGATTAACGCCAATAAGCACCAATTCTTGCAAATTAGGACAATTCTTTGAAACTGCCATTAACCCATCATCACCTATTCGATTTGCTTTCCATCCATCAATATGAAGCTTTCTTAACAACTTACAACGCCCAGCAATCGCCACTAAACCCATATTAGTACAATCAGGTGTTTTAACAAGATGCAAAATCTCCAGATCCAAACAATTAGATATAGCAGCAAGTCCAACATCACTTACCTGTAGCCTTTCAACATGAATCTCAACCATACCCGTAACCCGATCCGAAATAACTTGAAGAAGCTTATCCCAATCACCAGAACATCTACAAAGCTTCAAAGTTTTAAGATTCTTAGATCCAATAATAAGCGGACCAAAGCACTGTCCATTATAAAGCTCCTTTAAACATATTGTTTTTAGAGAAGCCGCCGCTAAACCCGGTCCAATCGGCTCAGCCGCCGCTCCATCAGTGATTCCACGAAGCCTTTTAACTGATAATTCTTCAAGAGATGCACAGTTATCAAGTACAGCGTTCATACCTTTAGTACCAAACGTACACGATCCACACGATAATTTCTTCAATCCTTTACAATTCTTCGCAAAAGCAGCCATACCTGCGTCCGTTACATCACGGCACGAACGGAGTTTCAGCCGCGTTAAGTTACGGCAGCGCAGCGAGATCGCTTCAAGCGCCTCGTCTCCGATACTTGCAAACTTCCGGTCACATCTGAGAGCAAGCTTCGTAACAGCATCGAAACGAGAGAAGAGAGCGGATATCACCGGAAGAAGATCTGACTGCGCGCGAAGAGAAAGCCGGTGACGGCTCTGTCCTTCAATTCTGAGCCACCGACGGCAGACTAAAGTGCATCGCTGACGATCTGTAGGACTAAGAGATTGAAAAATAAAAGCTAAACACTCATCAGGTAGATCGGAAATGTAATCTGGTGGTTCAGAGACGGTTAAGTTTCCGTCGTCGTTTGGGTGTTCAGGTGGCGACTGTAGCATAGGAGAAATCAGAGCCGTTGTTTTGGATTTTGACCGGTTGCTATGGTGGTTAGATTCCCGACGGGTTAAAACTGCGGTTGATGAAGAAGACTGGCCCATCCACGTGGACTTTAGAGCAGGAGCATCACCGGAGTGGAGAGGCTTTGAGGAGGAGCTGTTGCTGTCGGTGTTGCAGCAGAGTCGTTGATTGGTCTTTCTTCGAGATGTTCAACCACAACCACAACCACGGATTTGAAACCTGATTTCATTTCCCATTTTTTTTTTTTTTTTTTTTGTCTCCTTTTCTTTATCCTTTTTGAATAGAATAGTCTCTCTTCTCCACTCTGAGTTATTATATAGAAAGTGCGTTTCCACGTGGTTATCGTGAACCTGACTGTTCGTTGATTTTGAGAGAGTTTCAAATGTGCCGTTTATAATGCATCCAGCGATGATGTGGAGCCTCAAAGACTTGTAGCTAACTTATGGTATTTTGGTATCGTCCTCTTCGAATCTTTTTTTTTTTTTCCTTCGACAATAATCTAATTTGATTTCTCACCCTTTCTTCCACGAAATCTTTCTTTCTTTTAAATTGTCATAATTGTTTTGATTTGTCAATTTCTGACTCCCTAGCGGCCCCTTTCCTTAATAATAATTATCATCATGAATTTTTATTACATAATAGCATTGCAAAATAATTTTTGTTTTTAATAAGTTCAAATGATCCTTATAATTTTTGACATTGTAATTAAGAGAAATTCTGAGATGAATTTAATTCTTTTAGGTATTTTAGTTATATTTTGCTCACAATATAAGAGTGCTTTGCATGATTAAATAATTTACTTCATAAAAAATAAAATAACCATAAAAAATATTAAAATTAATAATGTATTTTGATTAGTTTTAAAAATTTAAATTTATTTTTTAAATATATTTGATAATAACAATACATGTACACAATGTTATATTAAAAAAAATTATCATTAAATTGCATATACATAATTTTATTTTTTAAAAACATTAGACTTAATCTACAACCTTGGTTTAATGATGTAATTTCTTATTCAAATTTTATATAAAAATATTTAATAGTGAGAATTCTTGTGTTAGCATATTTATTATGTTAAATTTTTAAAAATAAATGTCAACTATAAAATGTAAACTGAATTAATTTAATATTAAATGTAATGTTATAACATCTCGTGATTAGAGTAAAAAAAAAAACCTTTTACTAAAGATTTTAACAGATAGTAAGATATGGATACTCTAAACATATATTAATATATACAAAAGTTTATATATATATATATATTTCTTAATTTTAAAATCATATTCTTATTTTTATTTGTTTATATTATTTTTTTAAATGATTGCACACATGCTTGATAACACTCATTAATGATCAAATTACGTTTATAAAAATTTATTGAAATGCCAGGCTGCAATTTTGGTACTAATAAAGCTATCTTCCAACTTTTGGACAGGTGTTACCAGTTTCCCACTTTGCGACGGGATTAACGTTTAGTTGCCCAAAATGGAACGTTTATTACCCATTTTACTGATTTTTTTTTTTATTTTTTGAAAGCACCCATTTTACTGATTATAGTATGATTTGCTCCGTCCTTACAGGTATTTGGACATGGAGGGCAACAGTTAACAGATGAAACTGAGGAAGCTGCAGTAGCTGAGCTTCTTGCTTTTCATCCAAATTCTAAATAGAAAACTGGATGCGGCTTTGGCCCAATAATGGTAAACACCCGGAGTGATCGTTGGTCGGTTCGGTCAGTTTTGGGCTGTTTTTCTGATCGAACCGAAATAACCGAATTTTAAGAATATGAAACCGAACTGGCCGAATTGAACTGTAGAACTGAATCTATTTCGAACCAAAATTTTTGGTTCGGTTTTATAGGTTTTAACTATTCAAATTTATAAATTAGGCCAAAATCTCTTTTTTTTCAACTTGTTTCATATTTTTTCAACTTGTTTCATATTATTTCAACTTGTTTATATAGAACTAATGTTAAAAATAAACCGACCGAACCGATCTATTTATATATTTATATTAAATTTGTATATATTTTTAAAAAATATTAAGAAATATAAAAATAAATAAAAAATAAAAATCAGTTATTTAGGTAATCTCGGTTAACTTACATTATTTTTATATAAAACCGAACTGAACCAAACCAAATTTTGATTCAGGTCGGTTCAAAAAATTCGAAAATACTAAAAATATAAACTGAACCAAATAGTATCGGTTCGGTTTTCGGTTCGGCCATTTCAGAGGGTGTGAACACCCCTATAAACACCTGCTTCTAATTTCATTATGCTTTTATGTATGTATATATATAGAGAGAACTTAAGCTATTTAGAAAGCAATACACCATTGCTTGTTATGAATTGTGCTTGTGCTTGCTAGTTTTATTACATTCTCTGTTTCTCTGAGTTAGTATATTTGAAAGTAGTCAGATTTAAGGAACGGAATATTAACGGATGGTATCAATGTATTGGCTAATTTACTTGCTCCTTACTAAAGCAAAACTGCAAATGCCCTGTCTTGGTTGGTTGTGGCAATCAGGGATACTCTGTGGCTTATGAGCAACCTTAGTTCATTGCCAGGTTTTAGCCTCTTAAGTATTATCACTGCCAATACCATTATCATTATTGTTGTTATTGACCTTTTTTTGGTAATTAGAAATTCTATAAGCGTATATCCTTACATGTGAACATTAACAAAATTTTGAAGTTGTGATCAGAAGAATTAATGAAACAACTCTGTCATCACTCTAATCCCTTGTTTATACTTGTCTTTCTAATTTATAATTGTTAAATGGTGTGATTATTCTGCGCTTGGACAATTTATTGTAGGCTACATACTATAATCTTGCTTTTCTTAGCACATATGCCATATCAAACTCAATTCTAGAGCAAATTTTCTATGGATTGGACCTGTCCAGCTCATCATTGAGAGTTAAAAATTCCTTGATGCTAGCAAGCCATCGCAGGTGGTATCAGGTCAAGGGTTACGGTACTCAAGTTTTTAACCAAATACTTATAAAGTATCTAACTTTGTTTCTGTAACACAAAATTATTCAACCTTTAATTTTGATCTCATAATAATACTGATAATTATTTTCCGGTCGACGATGATGTGTCACAAATATATCATTTCATATGAAAAAAAATAATATTATGTAATCTAAAATTTTTTAATACGTCATTTTTTTTTTCACCTCACCTTATATTGTGCCATGTGTCCCACTATTTTTTCTCTTCATCATACGTATATACACGCTACATTATATTATCAATCACTATACAAATTGAAATAGTATTATAATTTTTAATAAACCAAATTAAATGACAAAATTTACAAAAACCACATTAATGAACACTATGAAATACTGCACATTTATAATTTTTTGTTGACCTTTTTTTTTTGTTTCCCGGTAACCAAACATTTTTTTCTTAACAACGAAGAGCACCAACAATGAAAAGAGTCTAAACCCAATAAATTTAAAATCTAATGAAATCATTTAATTTTGTTTGCTTTGATTACCTTCATCATTACAGTTCCCAAACATCAACATTATCAGCACCAAAATTCAAAAAAAAAATGTATATGCTTGTTTATCAAATAACAATTTCAGGAATTTCTCAAATAAAATGAATAATGTCATTTTCCCAACCATTATAACAACAACCAAGAACACCAACAACTAGAGAAAACATAAACCCAATGAACTTAAAACCTAAAAAAATTACTGAATTTTGTTGTGTTCAAAAAGAGCAGGGATTATATCAGATCTGAAAAAAAAAATAATAATAGACCCAACAAATCTAAAAATTCAAGGAATCCATTAAAAACATTTAGATCAGTATACCAATATTAAAAACCTTTGTCTTCGTCAAGATGTCCCATAATCCCATTCGTGAAGTATTTCTTAAACAACTGCGTGCTATAGCATTATTTTTTATCAAATTTTCTGTTTATCTTAATTTTGTGGTTCTCTACTTCTGAACCCCTAAAAAAAATTGTGGCCCTTTATGTCTCCTGAAATTTTTGGATGATGAGCTTTTAATTATTGTTTGGACAATAATAGACATACAAGAGGTGTAGCATATTTTGTTGGTTTTCTTCACATGCATCTCCTCCCGGGACATCTTGGGTTGGGTTGGCCCCTCCATACGCTTGGCATTTAGATTGGTAGATGATATCCTGACTCCTGCCGCCTGCCACCCACATGGAATGGAAAACTCAACATTTGCGCGAGCAGAATTGTAGCTGACTTTGGTATCATTTAATACCCTCCGTATAGACAAGAATTTAAAGCGAACTGAACACTGTCTGTTTTCTTCATTTTCATGTTTGAAACACTGGACGCTAAATGAACGGCTTATATGATTGCAGGAGCTATTTTCCTGTGTTTGCTGGCGTAGCAGATGAGAAAACTAATAGGCCACATAACCTATCTTTCTTCAAGATTGATAGCCACCCCGAATTTGGACAGTCAACATACCTGTTTGTTGTACTTGTAAGTAACTGATGGCGGGTGGATAGGCAGAATTTTTTTCTTATGGAAGTGCTTGTGGGCATACATTCGCGATAAGCACCCGTCGCATGCGGATTCATTGGATACATCATTTTGAGCATGGAGTTGTTTATGTATGTTAACACTCACACCTGGATTGGAATTATTATATGCATAATGCATATCTGTGGGTAGGAAAATGGCTCCAGTTGAAAAATTATATCCTAATTTCATGTAGGAATCCTGCCTGTTATAAAAGATAGTGCAATGTTTCAGAACAAATGATGGAGTGATGTGCAAAATTAACTTGATATGTGAATCTATTTATACTGGAAATTGGATTTATTTTATTGTCTGAACTTTATATTTTCATACGAAATTCAATCATGAATACCTATGCTTATTTCTATAATTATCATATGACTTGTTAAAAAAACAAGTCAAACACAAATTATTTTATCTCATTATTTATCTAACTGATTTAAATTTTAAAATAATCAAAACCCTTAAAATTAGAGAATATTATATTGAAAAAAACAAAATCAAATAAGTTTGACAATTAAAATTTAAAATCTCTTTTTATGTACAAATAATAATGCCAAAGACTCTGTTTAAAGCATTAAACGGTTGGATTCTTATCTCGTGATTCCGGTTAAAAACAAATGATTAAAAAAAAAAAAAAAAAACCACGAGCTCTCTCAAAAAAAAAGGACGCTTTTATGGGCTAGGCCTATGGTAAGGCCATGCTTGATCCACAACCTTGAACAATTGGAAAACCCACACCAGTACTTGACCACTGGACTTGACCCAGGACCCGCACTGGTATCTTTCACTCGACCGAAATGGCGGCTGCACCACTTCTGAGGAGCATTCCGCTCCTTCGCCTTCGCATTCACAACCGCCGCTTCGCTGCTATAGTCTACTCGCCGCTTAGGCGGTCATGGAGCAGCACTACTGCTGATTCGACGAGGATCGAGGAGGAAGTACGTAATGCGGATAGGGCTGCGCCAGTGCTGAGCTCGCGGGAGCCACCAAAGTATCCAAGCTGGGATGATCCTGATTATCGACAATGGAAAGACAAAGAAGAAGAGATTATGAGTGATATAGAGCCTATCACTGCCCTCACCAAAGAAATTCTCCACTCCGACAGGTTTTTAAAATTTTTTATTTCACCTTTTTGCCCTTTCGCAAACAATAATTGCACATTTCAGTGCTCATTTTGAGTGTTTATTGTTAGGTATTTGGATGGGGAACGGTTAACAGCTGAAGATGAGAAAGTTATAGTAGAGAAGATTCTTGCTTATCATCCAAATTCTGAAGATAAAATTGGGTGCGGCCTTGATTCAATTATGGTAACCATTTTGCTTCTGTTGTTGAAGTCAAATCATGCATTTTCTTGCTCTAATCTCAGTCTGGTTTTAGGTCAATATGCACAATTAGATGCTCCATGATACGATGTAGCATTGTTGTTATGAATTGTGATTCTGCTTGCTGGTTTTCATATATTGTCTGTTTCCTGTCCAGTTTTCTCTGTTTTGTTCAGTTTGTAGCTTGTCTGGATTGGATTTGTTTGTATAGGTTGTTTCATGTTGGGCTTCCAGTTCAGTTATATACCCCTAAAAATTTTAACAAGCTAAACTTTATGGAAAAAGAAAATTATGAAATGACTTTAGATGAGGAATTCAGTTAAATTGGTTTTAAATTCGCAGAGGCCTAACAAAAATCAAAATATTTGAAAATCAGAACTGTATCTAAACAAAATGCAATGAATATTTTCTTTAGGTAGTTGAGTTTTAACTGAACATTGCTCACCAATAAATGCGTTAATACAATGTATTATTATTTGCTTTCATAGGTGACATGGTATTAATAAGGCTGTTCACTCATGATGCTCTCCTTTATGCCCTTTTATTTTGATCATTTTCCTCAAGATGCACACGAGAGTTAATGGGGATTGCGATCAAGCTGTTGATTTGGTTTTGGAGAGTCAACTACCCGTCTCTCATACGAATTCTTATTAGTACGTTAGAAAACAACTCGAAAATTTACAGTAAAGATTGGATAAACAATTAATTAGTTAGTTTTTCCATTATTATGTAGACTGCAAAACACAAAAATCAAAAGGTGACTGTGGTGTGATGAGCATGATTGCAATTGCTTTTTGTTCGATGGTATGGATAACTAGCCATGTTTCTTTTACAGTGACTTGCCTCATGGCTTATAATCTTCAAATAATGGTGAAATAATTTCTTTAATTGATTGATTTTTCGTCATTCCTTGTATCATTTGATGTATGAGGAATCTGATCATGGTCCCCCTTTTTTCTGATAATCGTCCCACAGTATCTGTATATGCTTACACACTCACATTAATACAATTTTGAAGTTGTAATCAGAAGTGATTAGTAATTTGACTATATTAATCTGTTGTTTATACTTATCTTTCTAATTTATGATTTTGTCAATTGGCATAAATATTCTTTGCATGCACAATTTCTTGAGGGGTACACAGTATGTCTTCTGTTTCTTAAAACACATATGCCATATCAAACTCGAATATAGAGCAAATTTTCTATGGATTGGCCCTGTCTAGCAATTATCGAGGGTTAACATTTCTTACAATGCTTGATGCAAGCAAACTATTGCAGATGGTTTCAGGTTGGCCTTTCTCAAGAAGCTGCATGCCAGCTGGCAATATTTACATCAGTTCTTTTTATTTGACTTTGGTTGTTCTTTGTCTTCTGATTTTTTGGATGATGCGCTTTTTTCTTGTTTATTTCGCCCTTTTGTTCTTTCAACAAAAGTGAAGCACCCGAACAATAACAGACAGACAAATAGTGTCACAGATTTTGTTAGTTTTTCTTCACATGCACCGCCTCCTTGGAGATCTTTGGGGGTTGATTGGTCCTTTCATATGCTTTGGTAGATAAAATCTTGACTGCTGCTACCTCATTTATTTTTGTTTGTTACATGGAATGGAATCCTCTTTGTGGTTGCCTTTCTATTTATTTTATAAAACATGTTTGTGTGAGCAGAAGTAGCTGACTTCATTCATTCACACTTAAATCTAAATCCCGCTGTTACCACCAAAATTTAAAGTCAGTTTTTTTTTTTCCTTTGTATGTTAGAACATTACATGCTATATGAGCAAATTATGTGATAACAGATAGATATTTTTATTTTCTATTTTTATTGGTGAAAATTAATATGCCGCATAACTTCTCTTTCTGCAAGGTTGATCGCCATCCTCAATTTAGACATTCAAGGTGCCTATTTGTTGTAAGAACTGATGGTGGATGGATAGACTTTTCCTATCAGAAATGCCTGCGAGCATACATTCGAGATAAGTACCCAATACATGCTGAAAGATTCATTCGGGAACATTTTAAGCGTGGGAGTTGATTATATGTGTTTGTTAAGAACGATACATAGGTTGGAATTCAGTTACAATTTTGGTATTGCTAGAGATGATTGAAATGTAAAGATTGTGTTAAATGTATACGGACAGCGAATGTCTGTTGGTTTTGTGGTCTATATAAATTTTAGATCTCTACTAAGTTGTCAATGTAGTAGATAATCTTTGACCAGCACTTCCAATTTTTGTTTGCAAGTGAGTACAAAGAAAATGATTGAAGTAGAAACCCTACTTTGCTGACTTAAATCTCTCTCTTGCTTTTCTTATACTGATCATTATGCGGGAATAAATCTTTTACCAAATCCCAGGACCAGCATCTCTCTTTTCTTATTTTTTTGGTGGGAATTTCAAGACTACTTATTTGTTTTGTATCAAACATGCCAAGAACTTGTTCACACGTCAATAGAAAAAGATGCAGGTTTATTACAAAAGAAAGGAAGGGATGCAACATAGGAAGTGGATAAGAAATTCACAAGAAAAGCCAGGATGGTGGTCAACAAACATCAATGAACACGGCACATGAAATTGTAATATGATGTTTCATTCCTTTCTCTAAAGTCTTAGGATCTGCTACGCCTTCTGATTTGGTACTGACCCTATGATTTTGTGGTTTCGGCCTTGAAGCCTAAGTCCAGGATTAGGTTGCAAAAAGTATTTGCAGCCTGAATGACTGGCCACTCTTGTCTAATGCGAAAACTTGTGTGATCTCTAACTCAGTGCCTTCAAGAGAGTGACATGTGGTGATTGAACTTGGATAGTCAAGCCCAGCTGGAGCTGGGCAAGTTTGATTCTATTGGGGAAATTGGTGGGGGGCTATCATTGGTGAACTCGTAAAATATCAACATATGGTGTGGTTAATTTGGAAGACATTTAGCTTTCTCTTTTCTGTAGGCTGGTTTCGATTCGAGTAGTCAAAGCACGCGTGGTACAAGGAACACAATCAAGTATGCAAGTTCTTGGCAGAGTGCATGCCAAATAAATAACTACCTCTGCCCATTTATGTACCTGTTGTGATGAGAAGTCAAATGAATGCAGATATCACCTATAATTTCATTGGCGCAGTTATATGACTTCTATATCATTGGCCTAATGGCCTGAAAGTTTCTGAGAGGAAGGTAGCAGTAAGCTTCTAACAGTGATCACGGGTGGCGAAGCCCATAAGGCTTAGCCATTTCTTGACAGATGTTATATGACAATTATTGTTCTTTTGTGACCGTAAAGCCCAGCAGATCACCATTCCCTGTCAAAAAGTTAACGCTAGATGGTCAAATAAAAGTGAACTGCAACAAGAGAATGACAACATCCAAATTTCTGTACTGATAATTATCTTGCGCAGTTTGTCATAATCTTGCTTTTATAATAATATCGGATCATATATACATGTTAAGGTAGCTCATTTCATGAGAAATTTAGGTCAAATCAAGAGACTAGAAATGCTTTTGCTCTTTCTAAATCCATTAATGGAGTTGAGTGATCAACTGGTATGATAATTATAAGTACGTATATTTGGTAATATGTGTGGATGAGAACAGGAGTGGGGTTAACTAGAAAAGAGAACAACTTACAAAGTTGAGGGTAAGTAATAAAGAAAAAGGTCAACTCCTACTAGTTATCAGATGAAAGCTTACAAAACCTTATATTAATCTGTGGTAGTTACCATGCCATGCCATGCATCAAAGATTCAAAGAATATTGAAAAGGTTAATGTAAGGTATGCTATGATTACGGGGACAAAGATGATCATTAGACAGAGACTTGTATGAAAGTGGGACCCACCTACGTCCAGCTGGACCAAGAAAAACTGGGGTGCCACAGTACATCATCACACACCATGATGAGCTTTCCTCATTAGCAAGACTTGGTCCGAGAAAGATGATCGAGCCCTTCCTTGTTCGAAGGGTTGTGATCTTTTTACAGCTGGGTCCCGGTTCCTAAATCGTACGGGCCTAAGGGTAGGTCAGAGTTTGCGAGCAGCAGCAAGGCCTGGGATAGTTTTTCAGGAGTCCCGATAAAGGGGGTGTTATTGCTTTCTGTTGTTTCATGTTTTGTGATTGAAAATTTAAGCCATACTTTCTGATTCTTGAAGAAGAGTGTGGGCTTTTGTATCTGATATGTATGAATAGATATTGACTAGAATGATGAAACAGCTTTTATTGCTTTAGAAACCGGTGATATATAAAATTTTGAGTTGATGATGTAAAAGTAAAAACAAAAGAAAAAAAAGACCCTTAAAACAAGAAAAAGAAAGGTACTGAATTCTTTAAAATGGTATTTTATACACCAACTGTAGCTTGCAAAAACAGTATAAAACTTTGTTCATTTTCTATTTTTACTTTTTTTGAGATATATATATATATATATATATATATATATATGTGGGGGTGAACTGGAAACCAATACAACCACCATCGATCAAAATCCACCACCACCATTGATTTTAATTTATTCACCTGTTCGCACCAACCCTTTTTATGTCCTTCAAGTACTGATAACTCTCCAACCTCATTTCTTGGAGATCGAGCCTATAAAGAAAGAAAATGTGGGAAGAAAAAAGAAAAAGAAAGAAAGAAAAAAAAAGAAAGCAACATATCAGAGCAGAAACCCTACACGCGTCTCAGAAGGTAAACAACACCAACAGTAGTAGTAGTAGTAACAGTAACAGGTAGCTAAGGTAGCAAGAAAGGGCAAAACATAGCATGTATTGTGCAGTTGCGCGGGCAAAAGGTTAGAGCTTGTGATTAAACTTGAGACAAAACACATGCAGAGTGTTATCTTCTGTGGTTTACTATGTTACTATTGGTTATTGCACAGAGTAGAGACTGGAGAGAGACTTTTCTTTACGTACAACATAAGGAATGGAGTTGTCTGTCCAGTCCACTTGCTAAATTTTGCTGTGAACTTTGGGAATTAATTCATTCGTTCTCCAAAATTTTCTTTTAATTAGTTTTCCATTTTAAATAAAAATTTTAATTTGAAAAAAGCAGTTTTTAATGGATAAAAATTTCTTATGTCAATTGAATTTCTTTTTTGTCTCTCTTCATACAAATATTTTGTGATAACGGTATCTTTATATTTATATTTGAAAATTATAATTTTTCCATTTATTTTGAATTTGTTACACTAAATTATTAAATGTATGATACTTATTTTAAGTATTTTATATTTAATTAACTAAATATTTTCTTAAAATTATTATTATTTTTTATTTTTTATTTTTTTTTGTTTGAACTAATGCCCAATGATATTCAGAGCGCAATATGCTTTTAATACTATTAGTATTCAATAGTTATAAAAACTCCGGCTACTTCAAAATAGATAGATTTCATAAGAATTTTATTTGATTCTTTTTTTTTTTTTTTGATATTTTCAATATTTACGAGTTAAAATTTTAATTATTTTCAAAATTCAAATTGAATGAACCCATATAAAGATAAAAATTCTCTCATTATTTATTTTTTCCATGTAGAAGATCTGAACTTGATACTTAAAAGAAATTAACTTTTAACAATATTGATAATTATAGTTGACTTTCTAATTTCGCAGAAGACCCAAACCTTTTAGACAAATTGTGGATCATTAATTAACTAATTAAGGACTGATCTCTTAACAAATACAATAAATAAATAAAAGTGTATAAAGAGTTACAAACTCTGCAGAATAAGCAAAATAATAGAAGCTCTAATTAAATATAACCCCACCATTTCATAATGAAGCTAATGGAACAGTAACTGGCAAAGGTTGAAATGTATGCGCAGCTCTATCCATTGTAGCTCCAGTCTAGTGTTCCAGTAAAAGCTTAAACTTATGCATGCAAATGCAATACCAATATCCTCTCAGAGATCTTACCTTATTAATGTCAGTTTGAGTTGGGTGTTTGAAAATTTTGCTGCACCCTTAATCATTTCATTATCATTTTTGCACTCATCTGTTTTTTCAATATTCCATTCCCTGCCCAGTGCATGAACTATATATGAAAATCATATTCTCCATTTTTTTTTTGTTGCCAAATGAAAAATTATATATATAATGTTTAGGGGTTGTTTACCATTAAATTGATATTTTGTTGTGTTATGGGGTGAGGCTGTATACCCATCAGAGCTCTGCGCATCAAATGTTATTTTCAAGTGTCGGGCACTGTGTTAGTGTGACGCAGCAATGCCGCCCGCTCTAATTCACCGCAAAAAGTTTTAGAATTTCCCGCAGAAAATATAATATATATATACACATAAAAGTAATAGGAATATCTTCTTATTAATATTTTGGTCCACTTTTATACAGCAAAAGCCGAAGCCTCCGCTGGTTATTGTATATTATCGGTTTATTTGTAAAAAAAAATTAAACCTTTATAACTTTTTGTAATTTAATTTTAATTTTTTATTTTTTATAAATATATTCTAATTTTTAATTTTTTTTTTAATATTAAGACATTAATAAATTTAGTTAAATAAGTTAATTCATTAATATTTTGTAATACTCTTTGTGTTGGTGGCATTATACTTTATTGTCCACTTAGAATTTTTTAGAATAATTTTGACAAAATTTATTAATGTGTTAACATTGTAAAAAAATTTAAAAATTAGAACATAATTATAAAAATTAAAAGGTTGAGATTAAATTATAAAAGGTTGTAAACGTTCGAATTTTTTTCACAAATAAGCCTATATTATCATATTCTGCGTTGTTTTATTTGACATTTATTAAAATTGGCCATCTCAACGGTTCTTGATATACATAAAAGAGAAAAAAGAATTGTTCTACCAAAAAATATTTATCATCAAGATCAAAAGATTTTGAATTTCAATTAGTGGGGGTCTTTAAATTCTGATGGTACAAAATGTCACGTGTCGAGTAATTGATCTGCATGGCCCATGATTCATCTCTACTACATCTACATGATACACACTGTACTCTCTCACCCTTTTATTTCTTTAAAGAAGAGAAGAAAAATTTATCTAATTCGAGGTTTTTACACTTTTAAAATATATAATTTTTAAGTTGTTATATTAGAAATTTATAATATTTATAATAAAATAATATATATATTAACAGCTAAACTATTTATTAAGTGACACAACACTCAATTAATCACAATAAATTTATATTAAATAATATTGAGACATAGTTTTAATTTCATTATTAAAAAAATAAATAATTTTATTATGTAAAGATAATATTATATTAGTATTTAATTGTAAAATAATAATAATATTAAATGGGTAAAATAATTTAAACACACTAATTAATTATTGAATAGAAGATAGTTTTTTCTTTAAGGTGTGTTTATTTTTTTTAAAAAAATAAAGTGATAGTGTTCTTTTTGTATTTATTTCAAAGAAAAAAAAAACTCGAGAGAGTCCAAATCCATAAATAAAAGCACATACCCAAGTTGTTCTACTTACTGCTCTTTGCCCCTCTTCTTCTTCTTTCTTAGCATTCTTTTCTTTCATTTCATACAGAAGTGAAAAGAGAGAGATAAAGAGATGGCTAGAGCTCAGTCTTTAGTCCTCTCTTTACCATTGAACTTCTTCTTCTCTGCCCTATAAGATCTCAACATTATCTTCTTCAAAGAATTTGAAGAAGATGGCTAAACAATACTGTATTAATCCAGAGTCAGCTGCACCTCATCAAGAATCAGAATATGAACCAACTACTACATTTCTTAATGATGCTCTTTACTGCTCTGAGGAGAACTGGGAGGATGAAGCTAGAGAAGACTACTTTCAAGAACTTGAACTAGAACCTGAAGAAGACAGCTATTGCTTTGACACTAACAGTAATAATAATCTAGGCTTTTGCACTACTCCGGTCTTGCTAGAGCAAGACTTGTTTTGGGAAGATGAGGAGCTTTCTTCAATGTTAGCAAAACAAGAACCAAATCAATTGTACAAAAAACTAGAGGCCAATCCATCTCCATCTGAGTCTCGCCGTGAAGCTGTAGAGTGGATGCTCAAGGTCAACGCACACTACTCTTTCACTGCATTAACAGCAGTATTGGCTGTTAACTATCTTGATAGGTTCCTATATAGTTTCCACCTTCAGACAGAGAAGCCATGGATGACCCAACTCGCTGCCGTGGCTTGTCTCTCTCTTGCCGCCAAAGTGGAGGAGACCCAGGTGCCACTTTTATTGGACCTCCAGGTAGATATAGTGTAACCTTAGTCATTGACTTGTAGTTGATTTCTTGAATTCTTGCATATGATTTGTGCTTAAATGTGGGATGTTCTTCTGATTTTGGCCAGGTAGAGGATAGTAAGTACGTGTTCGAGGCAAAAACTATTCAAAGAATGGAGATTCTTGTGCTTTCTACTCTTCAATGGAGAATGAATCCTGTGACCCCAGTGTCATTCCTTGATTATATTACAAGAAGGCTTGGCTTAAAGAACTATCTCTGCTGGGAACTTCTTAGGAGATGTGAGATCATAGTTTTGTCTATCATCTCAGGTACTAAAATATTTGGCCTCTTTGAGATGATGTAGGCTTTTCGTTGTAATTTGTTCCGATGCTTGACCATTATGTTTCTCCAAATGCATGCAGATTTAAGGTCCATGTCCTATCTTCCGTCTGTAATTGCTGCTGCAACTATGTTGCATGCAATTGATGGTATAAAACCCTCTCTTGGTGCTGAATACCAGAGCCAGATATTGGGTATTCTTAGGATCGATAAGGTTAGTTTCCTGTTCCTTTCGTTTTTCTGAATTGTAGCTCTTTTTTATTCACTTCACGTTGTATCCTGAATCTTGAATTTTTGACAATCTCAAAACAGGAGAAGGTGAATGATTGCAGTATGCTTGTACGGGAATTGGTGTCAAGAGAACATGCGAGACAGTCAAACAAACGTAAGTTGGCTTCTGATCCTGGAAGTCCAAATGGTGTAATGGATGTGTCTTTTAGCTCAGATAGCTCAAATGATTCATGGGCAGTGACGGCACCATCATCAGTGTCTTCTTCACCGGAGCCTCTGTTAAAGAAGATCAGAGCACTGCAGAGCTTAAACCATGAAACTTCAGATGTTCTGAGCATAATTCCTCGTTAATTCCTAATTAATCACATTTATCCTTTTATTTTTTGCCTTCAAGAACTAGCTTAATTTGTAAGGTTAATAATTTTTATTTCCTCTTTTTTTAATCATGTGCAAGTTAAATTGCCTACCATCTCTGCTTATCTCAAATTCAACATTTTCAATTCCTATAATTTGAGTAGCATATGGGATTGAAAAGCAGAGATAGTTGGCATTTTATCCGGAAGTAAATCAAAGACCGAAAAAAAAAGGCTATGCAGAGACCTTGCAATAACCCCATTTCTGTTCTTTAGTCCCTTTCTCAAAATATAAATTTTGTATGATATATGTTCTCTATACATCAAGGAAAAAAAACTTATATATATGACCTCATGTATTCGTTAATTTTTTGTTTGATGGTTTTAACACAGAACTACGAGTGTGCATCTATAGGTGTGAAGACTAGTCATTGATGCAAGAAAAAATAACAAATGGGTTGGTTACGTTGTGAAGGGAGATTAGATTCATCAACGAAAAAAACAAACAAGACCATAAGAGAGGGGAAATTTTGAACATGGAGATTTAGTAGAGTTTTTGTTTGCATGTGAAGGCAAGAACAAGTTGTCGGCCACTCACAATGTCGAGAATGCAAATTTTTATTTTTATTTTGGTGTTTGACCTCGTAGGGTGAGCTGATTACAAATGTTTGAAATGTTTGCCTAATGAAATAGAATAGACTAGTGAAAAAATGAGTAGTGAGTATTATTACTGAGTAAATACAAATCCTAATCTATCTTAGTATCAAATTATATACGTATAGAGCATATTATAGAATCCAAGTCAAGAAGGCAAAGTCAATAGAGAACTACCCCTTGATAGGGATAAGCACATTGTCTATTAAATGTGTCTATACATAAAAGTACATAATTTGATGTTGTCAAAACTTAATTATTTATACTTTCAAAAAAAAAAAAAAAACTTAATTATTTATGTAATCAAGGCAATTAATAAACTCGACAATTCAAAGATACGTATATATATGTTACTTTGTATTGGGCTCATTAATTTTGCTAAAGAATGGTGGTTAGGAGTAGGCCTATGAGAGCGCATGGAATTTTTTTTTACAAGAAAGCATGCATATTTCAATGTGCTTTCTATAACTTTAAACTAAAGGGAATCATGAGCTGGCTTTATTCTTTAATCTTAAAAAACAGATGCAGAATCCACACCTTAGATTTATTACTAAATTGCATTAGCTTACTAAATTATACTATCCAAACCTTTTATTTAATGCACCGTGAATGTCGGAATTAATTTTCTTTCATTTTATATGCTCTTGACATAGTAACAAAATATATCATAAAATTATTTTCACTTAAATAATGTATCGAGTTCAAATCATAATATATATAGTCATATTAAATTAATTATTAAGAAATTTTTATCATTTTTATAATTCAATTTGAGTCAAACTATATTAATTAAAGTTTAATAAACTATGACTATCGATAGTTTTTTTTTTTTTTAAAAAAAAAAAACGACGTAAAATTGGTTCATTGCTGCTCAATATTGACCATATCTTTTATCTGCACATCTTAGATTATATAAAACAGGAGAAATAATTACAAAAAAGAATATCATACTTTTACTTAATTAATTGTCCTCTCCGTGCTAATCTTGCTGTAGGGATTTATCATATAAATGGCAAATAATTGTAGCTGTTGTATGTTCTTTCCAACACCAAATTGCTTAGCTTAAAAGGACGTATATTTGATTAATTGTACTGCTGTTGAAGGCTGCAGTGGATTAAGGAAAAAAAAAAAAAGAAGAAGAAGTTTGGACTCAAAAGTAAAGTACGGGATTAAGTGGCATTAGCTGCATAAAAGGAGGTATATAAGAGAAGATTAAAAAGGGGAATTAGATACAATTAGATCCACTAAGAACAAGGCCATGAAAAGGGAAAAGAAAAAGAAAAAAGAAGAAGGTGAAAGGTAGAGAAGAATGTTGAAATTGGGGAACAAAATCTTTTGATTTTATGTGTTATGTCTTTGTTCTTCTTTTGTTCCTTGCTTTTGGTAGTTTGGAAGCAGCTGTATGGACTGTAGTGTATTTCAACGCAAAAAGATATATATATTAATGATGAGATCTAACATTAATTATTTATCATAAGATGGAGAGATGGAATCGGTTGCAGTGCATATTTTCTCTTTTCTTTCTTTTGGAAGCACTAGTCTACTCTATACCATCTTTAATTTCCTCAAGGCTCCATTTTTTTTGACCTATTAAGCACATATATATGTCCTAAAGTCTTCTTGAGAATTAAACAAAGACCCATTTTTTGTGCAGCTGTCTGCACCTCTACTCTCACTATCCCCAATTCTATCATATACCCATTTTTGCCATTACAATTACATTGATGTTGAGTCACATGACTAGGCATGTGATGTGAAGACTTGAAAAATTTCAGTATATATATATGCCTTTCTGGTAAGGCAATTGAGTGTTTCATATTTCATTTTTTTGGCACTTGAATCTTCAATCAAATTTTTAACGTAGTTTTAATTTGATTAACTAAAAATCTGAAATATACTCTATAATTGTAAATATGTAAATTTAAATTTCAATCAGCGTATCTAATTAAGAAAATTTTCGATATATATATAGGGCCTTGAGTTTGAAATACAATGTGCAGATAAACAATTGTCGGACAGGTACCTAAGCAGTATGATGCTATTGAATTAGACATTTGGGTTGAATGGTTGAGGGCTAAAGACATGGCCACTGATCTCTATTTCAAAATTTGATTAAACCTACCTACATTTTTCTCACTATTTGTAATAGAAAATAGACAAGTGTATATATACATATATTGATCATGTGAAGTCAAGTTGTAACCAGCTGCATCCTGCATCCTGCATCTCAATAAATAAGCTTTAAACGTGGGAACGTCCGCTAGACTGTGTCCAATGTTACTTATTTTGAATACAAACTCACAGTAATAGTCAAACAACACAACATGATATATTGAAAAAATGATCATCGGAGCATTGTACCTTGAGAAAAATTGTATGAACAATTTATATATAAACATTGACTCCCGACATATCATTAAATTCCATTACAAGAAAAATTGCATTTTTTTTTTTGACAGTGAGCTGCGAGTTATTTTTGTACTTGTATATCAAAACTCCATCTGGGCCTGGGATTTAATCAAAGACAACAGCCCATTAAATCATTGTAAACTGAAAATGAATGAGATTATCTACCTTATGTTCTATTTCTTTTTTGTATTTATATTTTATAATGCAGCGTCCTTTATTAAAAGTTGACGGCCAATTAAGTCGCTGCAGAACACACTATGCGACCTAGCAATTCAATAATCTACAGAGACTAATAAAAAAAATGAACAATGCATCTACTATGATCAATATATTCAAAAAAATAATTTCCAATTGCAATCATGATGAATGATGATATATTAATTAGCCGTATGCTAAAAACCTACACATTCAGTGCATATATATACTATAAGTTAGATGAAAATTATTGAACCAAAATAAATCCAAGTCCTCGATCAATTAAATCTATAATAATGGAACAATTTTGGGTGCCAAAACTACCAAGTAGTGTTCATATTTATTCAAAAAAGAAACTACC
>CATIWO010480705.1:0-10089 GCA_949673435.1 Macaranga tanarius
AGTTCATAATTATATTATGGTCTTTATTATTTTTCTCAATTATTGATTCAATTAATTAGTTAGGTATATTGATATTGAGAGAAGATTTATACCTAAGGTTTTTAAGGTGAATTTGAATCATTACATGCCAAATATTCTGAATCGAGAGGAAATTAATATTTGGGGAACTAGAATAAAGTCTATTAGTATTAATTTGAGTAGAGATACCAATTAATTATTAATATTGCATAATTACCTTAGGTGTTTAAATTTATTAAGGATTTATTAATTGGGGTTTAAAAAGACAAGAGTCCATAAATTCTAATTTATAATTAAGTTAATAAATTAACCTTATACTTGCTTGAGAGAGATTTATAAGAATCTTAGTGGTAGCATCTTGAATATAAATCATGAATTAGGTTATAATAAATTGATTTTAATTCAATATAGATATAAGTGAAAAGAAAAACTCTAGTACATTGTATACATAATTGTTTATTTTAATTTTGATATTTAAAATGGTTTTAATTTTAATTTTCTTTTACTACCTTACTTCTATAAATAATTGATTCGTTTAGACAAGCAAGCTAATCAAGTGATTTAATACTTAATCTCTTCTCTGTGGGATGATACTTGGACTTATAATCCTATATTATAACTTAACCCATATACTTATGGAATTTTCTTCATTAAGTTTTTGGCGCCGTTGCTGGGAAAGAGTTTTAATATTAATAGTAGCTTGATATTGTTTGATTTAAACACTTTTTCTTTTAGTTTTTATGTATCATTTTTCTTTTCTTATTTTAGGTACTTGGTTTATGCATCGAACTTGAAGCCTTGATTATGATATTAAAGAGCTTGAGGGACTCGATCCTGAAATTGAAAGAACATTCCACAGAAGGAAAAAAGAACAACAAGTAATTCTGAATCAAGGGGACGAGCTGAATAATAATAATGGTGGGAGAGACAGGGCCAACAACAATAATCAAAATCATGCCAATCGATTGCTCAACCAATACCAAAACCCAATTGCCAACAGGACCATGAGAGAGTGTTTAAATTCCAATATGCAGTAAGATCAGAATCCTATTGTGCCTCCAGCGATTGCGGAAAATAACTTTGAGATCAAACCTTCCATGATTCAGATAATCTAAAGTTCACAGTTTCATGGACTACCTCCTGAAGATCCCATTGCTCATATGCATCGATTTATGAACTATTATGGAACTTTGCGTATGAATGGAGTGCCTTCAGAAGCTATCTGCCTTATTTTGTTTCTTTTCTCCCTCACAGATAAGGCAACTAGATGGTTTGCAGGGTTACCTTCCAATTCTATCAGAACTTGGAATGAGATGTACACAGTCTTCTTCAACAAGTACTTTTCTCCTGCTAAAGCTTTAAGAATTAGAAGCGAGATAAATTCCTTTTTCCAGAGGGATGATGAATCACTATTTGAAGCTTAGGAGCAGTTCAAGGACTTACAGAGACAGTGTCCTTTGCTCTTGATTCCTACTTGGGATTTAGTGCAGTCTTTTTACAAAGGCATTAATTCGATGGTGAGATGCAATATAGATGCAGCTTGTGGAGGCTCAACCATGAACAAAACACCAGAGGAGATTCTTGATTTGTTTGAAGAGATTGCTACAGCTCAATACCTGTGGAATAATGAAAGAGCCATGATAACAAAGAAACAAGGTGTGATGGGAGTTAACGACCTAACTATGCTGACTGCCAAGCTTGATGCCTTGGCCCATAAGCTAAAGAAGATGAATGTGAATGTTGTGTCTGCAACTTTAAATTGGGAGTTGTGCCAGGGGGATCACGGAATAAATGAGTGTGTACATATGTAGAATATGGAGAGTGCAAATTATATGCAAAATAGAGGTAACCCCTACGGAAATTCCTACAACCCATCTTGGAGGAATCATCCTAACTTTTCATGGAAGAAATAAGGGGAACAAGCACAGAATAGGAAACCACCACCGGGTTTTGGAAGTTCAACTTTTCAAAATCTGCATCAATCAGCTCAATAAGATAAGAACATCTTTAGAAGGTAAGCTTGACAAGTTCATGGAATTGATGGACAAGTGGATGAATCTTCAAGAAGATTCAAACCGGAAGCTAGAGGCAAGGGTGGAATAGATTCAAAAAGATACTCAGTTGATGTTCAAGAACCATTCTTCCTCTATTCATAACCTGGAAGTGCAAATGGGCCATATAGCTAATGTACTAACGTCACGTAACCAAGATAACTTGCCAAGCAATACTGAAATAAATCCAAGGGAGCAAGTGAAAGCCATAACCCTAAGAAGTGGTAGAGAGTTGAATCAACCAAAGGAGTCCAACTCAAACAAACCAGGCCAAAATTGAAGAAAGTTGAAAGGAGGCAGTGAACAAGGAAGACTCACAATCAAAGGAGAGTAGAGCATGAGTATACAAGCCATCTATTCCCTTTCTGTAGAGGCTGAAGAAGCAAGAGTATGATCCTCAGTTTTCAAAATTTCTGGATATGCTAAAAAAGATCCAGGTAAACATACCATTCATGGAAGCCATTGCTCAGATGCCGAAATATGCCAATTTTCTCAAAGACTTGATCTCCAATAAGAAAAAGCTTAAAGAACTGGAGACTGTTACTTTAACTAAGGAATGTAGTGCTCTTATATCTAGTAAGCTTCCATATAAACTAAGGCACCCTGGAAGCCTGACCATTCTATGTGAGATAGGGAATATACAGTTTCAGAAAGCATTGTGTGATTCGGGTGCTTCCATAAACCTCATGCCCCTATCCATTTTTAAGTAATTGAATTTAGAGGTGAATACCATAAGTATGACTCTTCAACTGGTAGACTGCACCACGAAGAAACCATTGGGGATTGTTGAAGATGTGCTGGTAAAGATAAAAAAATTTATATTGCCTGTTAATTTTATTATTCTTGATTTTGCAGAGGATGAAGAGGTACCCCTGATTTTAGGCATGCCATTTTTATACACTTCAAAAGTGTTAATAGATGTGCATGAAGGAACTCTCACTTTGAGAGTAGGGGAAGAGAAGTGTGTATTCAACATTTATAACGCGAGTTAGCAGCCTGTTGATGGAGACTTCTGTATGTGCTTGGATGTAGTAGAAAAATGTGTGGATGAAGTTTTTCATGCTCAAACTCAAGCTGTTGAATATGTTCTTCTAGTGGAGGAATGTTCAAAAGAAGTTCCTGAGCCTAACCCTTTCCAAAAAGACCTTCCTCTAATATTGAACATCCAGCCCACAAAACCCTCTATTATTTCACTGCCTACACTTGAACTGAAAATCTTACCATATTATTTTAGATATACCTTTCTAGGAGACAACCAAACTTTACTAGTCATTATTTCTTCCAAACTCACCTTTGAGAAAGAAACTTTACTCGTTGAGATGTTAAGAAGAAGGGTGAAGGCTATTGGGTGGTAAATTTCCAACATTAGGGGAATCAGTCCATCCTATTGCATGCATAAGATATTGATGGAGAAAGGGTGCAAACCTACTATTGAACGACAGAGGAGGTTGAACCCGAATATAAAGAAGTAGTGAAAAAGGAGATTGTCAAGCTTCTTGATGCAGGCATTATATACCCAATCTCCGACTATAGTTGGGTGAGCCCTATTCAGTGTGTACCCAAGAAAGGGGGAATAACTATAATAGAGAATGATGAAGGAGAGTTGATCCTTACAAGAGTTGTCAGTGGCTGGAGGGTATGAATTGACTATAGGAAGCTCAATAATACCACAAGAAAAGATCACTTTCCCCTGCCATTCGTTGACCAAATGCTTGAGAGAATTGTAGGCCATACTTTCTATTGCTTCCTTGATGGCTATTCGGGATACAATCAAATTGCCATAGCTCTAGAGGACTAAGAGAAGACAATGTTCACCTATCTATATGGCACCTACGCCTATAGGAAGATGCCCTTCGGACTATGCAATGCCCCTGCCACATTTCAACGTTGCATGACAACCATCTTCTCAGACTTAGTTTAGGATATCATGAAAGTCTTTATGGATGATTTCTTAGTGTTTGGGGACTTATTTGAAGGCTGCCTCAATAACTTGGAGAAGGTGCTAGCAAGATGTGAGGAAACAAATTTGGTACTAAACTAGGAAAAGTGCCACTTTATGGTTGATGAAGGCATAGTACTGGGACACAAGATCTCAGCAAGGGGAATAGAGGTTGATTGTGCCAAGATAGAGACGGTTGACAATCTAAGCTATCCAACTAATGTGAAGGGTGTTAGAATCTTCCTTGGACATACGGGATTTTACAGACACTTCATCAAGGATTTTTCTAAGATTTCTAAACCTCTTTCTCATCTATTAGAAAAAGATACCCCTTTTGTGTTTACTAATGAATGCAAATCTGCTTTTGATAGGTTAAAGAAGGAACTCACATCAACACCTATTGTGGTGCCACCGGATTAGAGCCTTCCATTTGAACTGATGTGCAACGCCAGTGACCAAGCCATAGAAGCTGTGTTGGGATAGTGCAAAGATAATAGGTTGCATATTATATATTACGCTAGTAAGACTCTCTCGGAAGCATAACTCAACTATGCCACAATAGAGAAAGAAATGCTAGCTATTGTGTTCTCCTTTGATAAATTTTGGTCTTACCTCTTAGGATCAAAAGTGACTGTCTATACAGACCATGCAGCCATCAAATACTTGCTCACTAAAAAGGATTCTAAGCCGAGACTTATATGATGGGTTCTACTCTTACAAGAGTTCGATATGGTAATCAAGGATAAGAAGGGATCAGTAAATATAGTATGAGGTCATTTATCTAGAATAGAGAAAGAAAGGGACGAAGGGTTGACCATCAAGGAAACTTTCCCCGATGAAACACTACTTACTCTTCAGCATGTATTCATACCATGTTTCATAGATATAGTAAACTTCTTAGCTTGTGGACAAGTTCCATCAGACTATGGGTACTAACAGAAGAAGAAACTACAACATGATGCTCGACACTATATTTAGGATGAGCCATTCCTTTTGGAAATTATGTAGTGATGGGATGGTGAGAAGATATGTATTGAATGAAGAAGTAGATGACATCTTACACCCGTGTCATAGCGCTATTTATGAGGGACACTATGGGCCAAAAAAGACAGCCTCCAAGGTGCTAGAATGTGGGTTCTTTTGGCCTTCGATCTTTAAGGATGCTAGAGCATTTATGAATAACTATGATAATTACCAACGAAGTGGTGGAATATTAAGAAAAGATGAGATGCTTCAAATGGGAATTCTGGATGTTGAGCTTTTCGACTTATAGAGGATCGACTTTATGGGAATATTTCCTTCATCTCAAGGGAACAGGTACATTCTTGTATTTGTGGATTACATCTTTAAGTGGGTGGAAGCACAAGCCTGTATCACAAATGATGCCTTAACAGTGTGTAGATTTTTGAAAAAGTTCTTTATAAGATTTGGCACACATAGAGCCATAATCAGTGATGGTGGTAGCCACTTTTGTAACAAGTATTTTGATACCCTCTTGGCGAGATATAACATCCGACATAAAGTCTCAACTCCTTACCATCCACAAACCAATGGGCAAGTGGAAGTGTACAACCGAGAATTGAAAAGAATCCTGGAGAAGTCCATTGGGAACTCAAGGAAGGATTGGGCCAGTAAGCTCAATGATGCACTTTGGGCATATAGAATAGCATACAAGACACCAATCGGTATGTCTCTGTATCATTTAGTGTTTGGAAAAGCTTGCCACCTACCAGTAGAATTGAAACACAGGACTTATTAGGCTATAAAACTTCTGAATTTTGATATCAAAAAGGCAGGAGACAAGCGACTTCTCTAAATGAATGAGCTAGAAAAAATCAGGAACTTAGCCTATGAAAATGCCAAGCTTTACAAAGCTAAGACAAAAATGTATCATGACACTATGATTAGGCCAAAGAACTTTAAGAAAGGGGATAAGGTTCTCTTATTTAATTCATGACTCCCCTTTTCCTTGGAAAACTTAAGACTCGATGGTCTGGCCCTTTCACAGTGATTGAAATATTTCCATATAGGGCAGTGAATATCTAAAACAGCAAGGGTGAGACCTTCAAGGTGAACGGACAATGACTGAAGCTCTACTTTGGGGGAGAGATACCACCACCCATACACAACCAAGATTTACAAGAGGCCACTACATCTCAGTAAAGTGCGGCATAACAATCTTCATCTGACATGAACATTAACGAGCAAGAAGAAGTCACACTCAATCTTGAGTGTAGTATGGCACTTATGGATGCAAGCGATACATTCACCTCAATAAAGATTCCTACTATATCTTGCTCTATTTCTCAATTGTCTTTCTCTAATATATTATGTGACTCTGGATCTTCTATTAATCTGATGTCTTCTCTTGATTGCAATGATCTTCAATTAGGACCTTTGAAAACAATTAATCTCAGTCTCAAATTGGTTGATGAGTCCCGTGTGTATTCCAAAGGGGTAATAGAAGATATACAGGTCACCATGGGGGATTTCACATTTGTCACAAACTTTGTGGTGTTGGAACCATATAGGGGTGCCAATCCGAGGATGATTTTAGGAATCCTATTTCTCTATACATCAAAAGCCATCCTCGACATTTATGAGGGGACACTCACACTGAGATGCGGTGGCCTAAGTCAAATACATGACGTATTGAAAACATACTTCACAACTGAGTCACTCAGTCCTAAAGTTAGATTACCATATGAGCTCATAAAGACCAGAGCATCAAGTTCAGGGTGGTCATGGACTCTCCTTCCACCTTAGAAATGCACCAGCCACGGTCTAGCTTAGGACCAAAAATAAACAAAGCACTTCTTAGGAGATAACCCAAGTTTTATTTATTTATGTGTCATTTTCATTTTATTTTTAGTTTTTCTAATACTCCCCTACACCTTACGAATCTTTGTTCTCTATGTAGAAAATCAGAGGCTGAATTCATACGAAGGAGGAGCTTTACAAGGTTCAAGAATTAATTCGCGCCTTACGGCTAAAAGGGAAAATTAACACAGGGCATTTTTAATTACTTTTATTTTTATTTGTGTTAAGCAATTTGGCATTTTTTATTTATGTTGGCAATTTGGCATTTTCTTATGTGTGATTGTGTGTATTAGTCTGATACTGAAATTTAGTGGGAAGTGGGAACTTGTGTCATCAACTTTTAGTGCTACGAAATATTTCCATGAATGCAACATTGTCAAATATTAAGCACATAGCACGGGCATGCTATAATAAAGCACACCCGTGTAAGCGGGTGTAAGGAGGTGAGAACTAAATTGCCAATGACACGGGATTATTGCTTGTGCAATGCACCCATACCACATATGACATGGGTGTGCAAGGTGTATCACATGCCCATGTCATCACAAGCCAACTTATACATGGGCATGCAAGGTGTATAGCATGCCCATGCCATGTCAAACAACAACTCTTGCATGGGCGTGCAAGGTGCATAACACACCCATGTTGTAATGACATGGGCGTGCCAAGCAACTCACACGCCCGTATCATGGAAAACAAATTGCATTGATATGGGTGTGCTGTTCCTAATGCACGCCTGTGTCATCTGCATGTATTTAACCACTAAAGTCCAATACTGCACTAAATTCTAACAATGCACTACATTCCAAAGCAGACCCCCTATCCCAAGTTTTTCTTCAATTTCCTAAAATTTTCCTATTACCAAGAGTCATATGCATCTTATATTTTATTTAAAATAAAAAGCCACTCTTCCCGTTCCTGAAAATTCACTATATTTCTTTATATTCATCTCCATTCTCTGTATATTTTCCTACTCCTTTCTCTGCATACTTTCCTACTCTTTTCTTTCAATTAACTTTCTCTTGCACACCTCAACATGAGTTCTACTTATAAACGGCCTAGGAAAGATTCCACCTCCATACTTAAAACTTTTCCGCCCACCATAGAATTTCAGAACCCACTTTAAGAAAGTTCTTTTTGAATTCTATCACAAAGGAAGGTTTTGCCTAACAAATACATGGATGAGGACGCATTAAAATTTGTTGGGATATAGGAGGAAGTAGATATGTATTTAAAGCACATTGGATGGGAAAAATAAGCAGCATTGAGGTGTCCTTCTTATAAGATGCTAATTTTCAAATTTTTTAGCATGTATACTTATATTGAGGACATAGGAAATATTAACTTTTAGCTAGGAAATAAAGGTTTTTCTCTAAGTTTCTATGATCTTAATGATGCTCTCCAACTGCCTAGGTTAGAAGACGATGTGGTTGAGTTTAACAAACATGACTTTCGGTCTCAAATTACTGGTTTAAATGAAAGATATAACCCTACAAATGCCAAGGATACTAAAATTGTGTCTCATGCCCTTAGGTATCTGCATTGTCTTTTTACCCATACCATTTATGGACGGAAGGAAAGTGATAGTGTCGTTAATTCTAATGAACTTTTGCTATTGTATTCTATGGTTAATGGGCACAAAATTGACATGGCTACTACTATTGCACTTAAACTTCATGATGTTAAGCATGGGTATGGCGTTATAAAAATTGGGGGGATTATCACTGCTATTGCTAAATTTGTTGGTTTTAATATGGAGACTCTGGCCCACCAAAGTGTTGATGGTGATAGCCGAATAGGATTAATAATGATGTGGAATATAGGTTTAATCCAGTATGAGGGTGAAAGGCCAGTTTTACGCCCTCATGAAGGTGGTGCACAACCTCCCCCTCCTGTACCCGACACTTTCCCTTCATCTAGTGTTCCACCATCTGCATCGTCACCTTCCATTGATGAGGTAGTATCTTGGATGTAAAATTTTGACACTCGGATGAGTGGTGTAGAAGGCATGCTGGGTCGAATGAGTCATGATCTGAATGCTTATTTTGCTCACTAAGGTTTCATTCCTCCCCCGTATCCTGCAGTTCCATCTCCATCTGATTCATTTGTGGATGCCACTGATAAAGCCCATAACCGAGACTCAGCGGGTGGCACTGAGTGATGAGGCCCTTATGTATTTTAATTCAGGTTTTTGTATTTTAATTTTCATGTTAAACTGGTGTTCGGTTGATTTCTTGTGTAAGGTGTTCATTATCAATATTAATGTCTCTGTTTTATGTTGCTATGTCTCTATTTTTCTTCTTTGAATTTGTTTACAGTATCTGTTTTATGATCATGCTTGCAAACTATTGGAGACAATGTTCGCACTAAGTATGGGGGAGTATTTCGTTATCGTTTATAATCTTTTAAATTCTATAGTCTGTGTCACTTTTCAATCGTTTTTATTTATTTTATTAGTTTAAGTTCTGTTAATCTTGAGTATGAACTGAGATAATTAGTCCATCATTAGCATTATCATTATTCAATTCTCCACACTTTTATTTTTGTTACTTGTTATAGTTATAAAATTTGTATATTTAAATTGTAATTTGTTTAGTTTAGTTGATTTAGTATTTGGTTAATATTGGTAATATGAGGTTTAAAACTTTGTTAATCATTTAAGAATTATACTTTTTAATATTTAATCAACTTAAATATATACCTTTCTTTTGAATTATTTAAAGGCATTTGTAGGTATAACTTGTGTAATTAAGGAGATTTGGATAGATTTTTGTTATTAGAAATTTTTTTTCTATTGTATGATAATTTAGCTATTAAAAGTGCAAATATGCCTACAGTTCTTGAATAAAGAATTAGACCTGAAAAAAATAATCACAAAAATAAAAAGGGATTAGAGGAGAAAAAAGCTTTCAAAGCTAGAAATAAACTTAAAAAGCTCCATTCTACTCCAATGCTCAAAATTAAGTAAGAGTAATCCAAAGGTACCTAATGGCGGTATTCATGCTTAGTAATATGGGAATAGTAGGGAATACCAAAGTTGGGAAGGATTCTAATCTCATAAAAAATTAAATAAATAAAAACATAGTTGTTTATCATACTTAATTTAAAGGTTGACTAATTATAAAAATTTATTTGATTTTCCTTGATTTATAAGTTTTAGTTACAAATTCTTTTTGAATAGCTCATTCGGAAGGTATACTTCACTTGGTAATATTTATAGTCTTGTTCTTGAATTATTAATTTGGTTTTGCTGAATAGTAC
>CATIWO010480827.1:0-16215 GCA_949673435.1 Macaranga tanarius
TTTAATGTATATGGCTAATAAACTTTTAACTTATATAATTTGCTATATAATTGTGATTTCCGTAGCTATAAATTATATTTAGCTACAATTTTTATGTTCGTGGCAAAATTTTGTAGCTATAAGTGTAAATTGTAGTAGTGACGTTAGAGACCCTGTATATGATTCTAATGGTTTGTTTTTGTTGGAATATTGAAGGGTAGAAGAGTCTCTTCCTCCAGTGGATATGTTTGTTACAACTGCAGACCCGGTGCTAGAACCGCCTATAATCACCGTGAATACAGTATTATCTCTATTAGCTGTTGATTATCCAGCCCATAAGCTTGCATGCTATGTTTCAGATGATGGCTGTTCAATTCTCACATATTATTCTCTTGTTGAAACATCCAAGTTTGCTAAGCTTTGGGTTCCATTTTGCAAGAAGTATAATATTCAACTTAGAGCTCCCTTCAGATACTTTTCCAGTACTGAGTCAATGTACTCTGCTCATGATTCACTAGAATTCCAACAAGAACGGAAAATGATGAAGGTGATTTAAAGTTGGTAGTTGGGTTTTGCCGTCTTTACCTATCTATTTACATAGAGTTGAGTAGTCGAATGAAAAAAAAAAAACTCCGTTGAGATATTAAAAGTTGGTGGGTTCAATCACTGACCATTATGGCCCCCATTTTACAGGGGCAGATTATTTGATGGTCAAGAGGGTAATTTTTATATAAAATTATCTTTTTACCCTCAAATTTTTTTTTCTCTTTTTATAAAGAAGAGGGCAAAGTGGTAATTTGGATTGGTGTCTTGCGCCGAGACACCAATCATTTCCGAAATAAAAATCTGTTTACATTTTCAATCAGAAATATTCTTCTAACTTTAAAAAGGTCTTCAGTTTAGTCCTCTTTTTGATTGAATGTCCTTTGTGTTATATATGTAGCACAGCTAAACAGCCTCAATTTATTTATTTAATTTTTTTTTAAGGACGAGTATGAGGAGCTTAGCCGCAAAATTGAAGCTGCAGCTGAAAATTCTGTTTCATTCGGTTCAAATGCCGATCATTTAGCTGTTTTCTCAAATGTAGACCGTCAAAACCATCCGACAATAATTAATGTTAGTCATAATCTAATCTTTCTTCCTCTTGTTCTTCTGAGTGAAATGGACAGAATGAAATTGACAGATACAAAATACAGAATTTTAACCTGTCACTTGATAGCTAATTTCTTGATTAATTTCAACAAATGGTTTCACAGATTATATGGGAAAATAAGGAAGGTGTTTCAGATGGGTTGCCTTATTTAATTTATGTATCAAGAGAGAAGAGGCTAAAGCATCCACATCACTACAAAGCAGGTGCTATGAATGTGCTAGTAAGTTGCTATCTTCATGCCAACTATTTTCATTAAGCTGTACTAACTATATAATTTCTTCTTACACGAAATCACTTGGTTTCAGTTGCTTGTTGATGACAACATGTTTCTTCTTCTTAATTGTATGTTGAACAGACAAGAGTCTCAGGATTGATGACCAATGCTCCATTCATGTTGAACGTAGATTGCGACATGTATGTGAATAATCCGCAGGTTGTTTATCACGCTATGTGTTTCCTTCTGGGTTGCATGAACGAGGAGGACTTTGCATTTGTACAGTTTCCACAGATGTTTTATGACGAAATCAAAGATGATCCTTTCGGGATTTCAATGACGGTTCCGCGGAAAGTAGGTTCAATATTTTCTTTACATATAATAATAGTTCATGTTTAGGGAGGGTTTTTTTTATCGCTTGAATGCTTTTATTCAAGTGGTTTTTTACCAAAAATTTAATAAAATTATTGATTTGCTTTTAAAAAAAATTAATAATAAAAGTTCATGTTTTATGCAATCTAATTAAGGAAGCAATGAACTGATTTGTTTTTAATTTTATGTTGTCGGTCACTTTTAGTTTCTGGGACAAGGAATTGCTGGACTTCAAGGATTTTTCTATGCCGGAACAGGATGTTTTCACAGGCGAAAAGTAATATATGGTTTATGTCCTGATGAAGTTGGAAATCGAGCAAAGAATCTCACTCCAGTTAGTGGTGTGTACTAATTTTTTAATATAAAAACAGCATCTAACTTATAAGTTTATTTTACTAATTTGACCATCAAATAACTTATTAATTTTGTTATTGTAAATCAAGTCAAAATTAATTTTATTAATATTGCAATTAAATAATATAAATATTGATACTAATATTTGTTAGTTCAAGTGGTAAAAAATTTGAATTTCCTTAATTAAAATTTTGAGTTCGAATTTTATATATAAAGAACAAATGTTGAGAGAATTTTACTCCTTTATAGGTCAATCCGATTTAATTTCGGATTAGTTAGAATCTTTATGACTATCAGATACTGAAACATCATATAAAAAAATAATTTAAATATTGATGTATGTAGTCCTCTAAGCAGTAATGGATTACATAATAAGAGAGAATAAGGTAAAAATTAATTTTGTAAAATCACTAACAGCAGAATTTTTTACTAGTCTCTGTCTGTGGCATCTAGCTTATGATTTAGGTCATGTACCATTGTTTGGTCAGCAGGTAATTTAGGTGATGACAAGGAACTGCTAAAGATATTTGGGAACTCAAAAGAGTTCATTAAATCAGCGGCTCAAGCATTGCAAGGCAAGACAACAAGTGGTCCAAGAAACCTTTCTAATCTGGTTGAGGATGCTTATCATATTGCTGGTTGTGGCCATGAGGAAGGCACTGCCTGGGGTACAGAGGTAATAAGAGCAGGAAAACACAATTCGGAGCCGCATTGTGACAAACTTTTTTTTAAATTTACTAATATACCCCGTGTTTCTTTTACCATAATACAGAGGGATATTACCTAGAATTTTGCGCAACAATCTATTCATTTTGTTTATTTATTTATCCAATGAAACACAGATATTTGCCACATATAGTATGCTATTTTTACGATTAGCATTGTGACAAATTGTACCTCAGATTGGCTGGCAATATGGATCCATGACAGAAGATATCCTGACAGGACTTAAGATTCATTCAAGAGGTTGGAGATCCGCCTACGGCACCCCAGACCCTCCAGCCTTTCTTGGATGCTCTCCGTCAACTGGACCAGCCTCAATGACCCAACAAAAGAGATGGGTAACAGGCACGTTTGAAATACTGCTCAGCAGGAAAACTCCCATACTATCCACTGTCAATGCCAAGCTGGAATTTAGAGAATGTTTGGCCTATATATATGTCTTTTCATGGGGATTAAGATCCATCCCTGAACTCTGCTACATGTTATTGCCGGCTTACAGTATCTTATCCGGCACCAATTTCGTGCCAGAGCTACATGAACCTGCCTTACTTGGTTATGTTGCTCTTATTACAATTTATTGTCTATACACAATACTAGAATACCTTCAAACGGGACTATCAATTCGTGCATGGTGGAATAAACTCAGGATGGCAAGGATAATAACTACAGGGGCATGGTTGTTCGGAGCTTTAAGTGTGGCTTTGAAGATATTAGCAATATCAGAAACAGTTTTTGAAGTTACACAAAAAGGTCAATCTAGTTCTGATAATGCTAGCGATGTTGGTAGGTTCACCTTTGATGGGTCACCAATTTTTGTACCTGGGACAACCATTTTACTTGCAGAATTGGTAGCACTTGTTATGTTTTTGTGTTCTGGTGGGCTCGTTCAGTTACAGGTCGGGGAGGTTTTATGCAGTTTATTAGTGGTGTTATTTTTTTGGCCATTTTTTAAAGGTTTGTTTGGGAGAGGAAAATATGGGATTCCATTATCAGCAATTTGTAAGTCAGCTTTTTTGGCTATATCTTTTGTACATTTGTGCAAGTGGGTTTCTTTAGATTAAGACTTCGACAGTTGTCTGAATGCAAAATTGCAATTGACGTGGAACTTCAATTGTTGTTATTATTGATGGACGCTGATAGATGCCTCTCGGCAAGACAAAAAAATTTTAGAAAAATTACCATTTTGATCCTTCATATTTACAGGGGGCCAAAATATTTATAGGAATTATTTTTGGTACCAGAGTCTATCTCTCAGCAAGACACTGATCTTTTCCCTATTATAAACACCTATCAGTTTCCTATTATTATTATTATGGAGGATGTTACATGTCGCAAGTTGCGACATGTAACGGTCCTTCGCAAAGAAATAGCGATAATTTTTTTTTTTTTAATTATAATTTGTCCCTCCATATTTAAGAGGATAAATTATTTTTCAAAATTAAAATAGGTATTTGTCACGAGTTGCGACGTCGTAACTCACAATAAATATCCTTTCCCTATTATTATTATTATTATTATTATTATTATTATTATTATTATTATTATTATTATTATTATGAGAACCTAATAGTCTGTGAGGATTTAAAATTTTACAATTTTTATGAGTAAAAATATTAATTAAATAATTCTTTTTTAACTTAAATTTATTTATTTATTTCTTTAATTTTTTTTTCTTTCTAATAATTGGCTGATTTGAAGTAACATATAACTATAACTATATGAGTAATAGTAAAATTAACGTTGCAACTCGCAACAAATATTCTTTTCCTATTATTATTTTTATTATTTTAATGAGAACATAATAGTCTGTGAGGATTTAGAATTTTACAATTCTTACGAAGTAAAAATATTAATTAAATAATTCTTTATTAACTTAAATTTATTTATTTCTTTATTGCTTTAATTTTTTTTTCTTTTTGATAATTGGCTGATTTGAAGTAACATATAACTATAACTATATGAGTAATAGTAAAATTAAATAATTCAAATTTGATTATTTTTAAGTCATAAAAAATTTTCATAATTTTATAATTTCATTGTAAAAAAATAAAAAGGATCATTATTTAGGATATGTTTGGTTCAATTGTTTATACTAGCTGATAGTTGATAGCACGTGTTGCGGATAATTGATAGTGAGTAGCTGATAGCTGATAAAAATGAACCGTTTAGTAAAATATTATCAGCTGTTATTGTTAATATGTCAAATAACCATTAAAGATATAATTTATTTTTAAATATAATTTGATACATATATAATAATAATTTTAGTTATATAAATTATTTAAAAATAGTATATAGTAAAAAAATATTTCATTATATTTAATATATGTATTATTAAAATTATTATATATTTAGAAATTTAACTTTAAAATCTAAATTTTATTAATACAATTTTTTTAAGAAAATTATAGATATAAATTTTATAAGTATTTAATTGGTAATTGTAATTTAAAGTAAGATTTATTTTATTATGAGTTATAAATAACTAATTATATGCATTTATTTTGAAAAATTTATTTGTTATTAGTTATTTATAATAGAGGTAATATAGTTCAAATAAAAACTAAATTTAAATAAGCTAGTTGTTGATGGAAAAAAACTCCAAAATAGACCTAATTAAATCTGTAGCTGTTTAGGATAAAAATAACTATCAACTGCTGAATTAAGAATCTCACCAAATACTTAAAACTTAGTTGTTTGATGAGAAACTTCAATCAGTTTGTTGAATTAATTAAATCAAACACCCCTTAATTTGATGACTTTTCTATTCTTATTTTAAGGTTTACCTACCTTTAAAAAATAATGATTTGATTCCAATTGAATCATGACCAAACTATATGTAATTAGCAAAAGATCAAATTGCTATACAAACAACCTGGTTGACATGAAATACATTAGAAACTTTAGGCTTAAACCTTATGTTTTGAGATTATCGACATTGTTATGGTTTTATATTTAAATATTAAGTAAATTATAAATAATTCAAATAATAATTTCTTCTAGATTAATGAAGAGAGGATCTAAACTGCGATTTGTATTAATTTTCAGAGGGAATAATATATCCGCAGGCTCTAATAATTTTTAGCTAACATAAAACAGTTTTAACTAACACTAATGCAGAGTGTTTTATAATTTAATCCAAAAATAGAAAACCTTTTGGGACTCAAACTATACTTATCCCAAAAACACAAACATTTTGTTTGGTTTGAACCAACCATAACTCATAACTCTGGAAATGGATAAAAACGTTTTGGGTTCTATAAGTTTGAAAAGAAAATTTTTTTATTCTACTAAAATTTTTTAAAAATTATCTTTATTAATTATATTTATTTATTTATTGATATTTTAAAAACTTTTAGGGATAAATAAAAATAAATATCTTGTGATTGAAGTATTTTAAAATCACAAGGATTTGTACTTTTTTTTTCTTTTTTTTTTTAAAATTTAGTTCCTGTAATTTATATTCATACCATTCATTTGGCAAAATTTATTGGAAATCATAGCTTCTTTCTTATTTGATAATAAAAAAAATGAATTTGGATTTTAATCAAGTGTTATGATTTTAACTTCAACTTAGCAATGCCATTGTCGGCAATTATTATTTCTCTTTAGAAAATAAATCTTTCATTCATTAAAGATTAATAATACATCTTGATGAATATATAATATGAATAAAGTACAATCAAGAAATACTGAAAAAAACTTTCACTTAAACTATGAAATCGTTCATCGCTATTTTTCAATCGTGTTGATATAACTATTTTGATTTGCAACTCGACGATTCATTCAACAATCTTTATACTCCACTTCATGGCGTTAATTAGCCATAAATTGATTTTATGGTTTTTAATTTGAGTCCAATTATAGAAATATCAATAAAAATTTTATAATAGAGAGAAGTATAAACTCCATATAGGAGAACCATCTAAACCCCACAAAGAGATTAAGAACTTTAAGAATGAAGAACAAAAAAAAAAAAACAAATAGATCAAATATCTGTATTTATTAAATAACAAATAAAATAAAATAGCAAAAATAATAAGGGATCATTGCCGATCTAAAAGATGATGGGCGATGGTCAAAAATAAAAATATTTGGTGAAGGAACCTAAGGGATCATTTTTTTTTCTCATTTTCTTTTAAGCTAAACATAATTTTGAACAATTTTTCTTCCTCTCTTTTTCTTTCCTTTATTTTATCTCATTTTCTTTTATATCGAACAAAATTTCACATAAAAACATTCGGGCAAAATACACAATACTTTAAAAATATCAAATTAGAATTTATACTAAATTAAATTATAACTGAATGTTATAATTCATGATTTTATTTGCATTTAAACATTCAAATAAGGTTTGGTATAATTCAAATTATATTATATACTTTTAATTCATTCAAATTACATGTATAATTAATTAAAAATCTAATTTTTTAAGTGTAAAAATTAAGTAATAAATAATGTGGGGGAAAATATAAGTTATAACTGTGGGGACAAAGATTAAATAATTTACTATAATTTTTTTATATTCACACAAATAATAGAGGAGTTTTGTGGAGTGGGTGGGGGCAATGGGGGGTCCCTGTTACTGTGTAAATTGCTTTATATTACTAAGAAGTTGGAGAATTAAGCACCAAAATCAATTAATTTGTAGAATTTTTTTAAACTAAAATTAATCAGTATAATAGTTAACAAAAATTTCTGCTTACTAATCTAATTAATGCTGCATGAAATAATCAAGCCATGTAGTGTCATATCATAATTTGTTCAAGAGAAATGTAATTCACAAAAATAAAATAAGATAATAGAAAATTTTTAGCCAAAAACAACCACGGCCTTGTTCCACTAGCACTTCTGTAAAAGCCCTTTGCCTAAGAGCATATGTGCTTCCATAAAAATTTGTTCTTTAATTCCTCAATGGCTCAAGCATTTTCTCCTCCTTTATATGAAAAAATCTTTATTAAAAACCGGATACACAGAACCTTAGATGTTGCTGTCCTCTTCCTTCTATCTTCTTTGCTTGGTTATCGTCTTCTCACTCTCAACAAGCATGGTTTTGCTTGGCTTCTTGCTCTGTTATGTGAGTCATGGTTTACCTTCATCTGGGTTCTCATCGTTAGTTCAAAATGGAATCCCGTGAAGTACAATACATACCCCGAACGCCTCCCTCGAAGGTGAAATGGTATTCTGTATTTTTCTCTTCAAATTCATTTCCTAAAACTCTTGTAATAATCATGGTTACAACTTACAAGTTGTTTCTTCTCTTTCTTAATTGTTTTTATAATTGTTGCTGGGCTTTCTATTGAGGTTTGAACTCGAGACGTCACAGTCCTATATGATTCTGATGCTTTATTTTTGTTGGAATATTGAAGGGTAGAAGAGTTTCTTCCTCCAGTGGATATGTTTGTTACAACTGCAGACCCGGTGCTAGAACCGCCTATAATCACCATGAACACAGTATTATCTCTATTAGCAGTTGATTATCCAGCCCACAAGCTTGCATGCTATGTTTCAGATGACGGCTGTTCAATTCTTACCTATTATTCTCTTGTTGAAACATCCAAGTTTGCTAAGCTTTGGGTTCCATTTTGCAAGAAGTACGATATCCAAGTAAGAGCTCCCTTCAGATACTTTTCTGATCAGTCATCAATGTTCTCTGCTCATGATTCAGGGGAGTTCCTACAAGAATGGAAAATGATGAAGGTGATGTGAAGCCATTGCAGTTACTTATTTTTGCAGCTAATTATTTTGAATGAACTCTTTATTTACACATATATTTTTGTCTTTGTTGTTCTTTATTGATGTTGCTGTCTTTATGTTGTTATAGAATCAATATGATGAGTTTTGCCGTAATCTCCAAGATGCAGCTGAAAAGTCTGTTCCAGTGGATGTAAATGTTGATTTAGCTGTTTTCTCCAATATAGATCGTAGAAACCATCCAACAATAATTAAGGTCAGTAATAATCTAATAGGTCCTTTTCAGCTGTGTTGGAAAGCAAATTTTCTAGTCAGTTAACTTATATCGATAGTATTTTGTGGATAAAGATAAAAGATTTTGGTGTCTATGCAAGAGACACTTTTACCAAAATGCTCATGATCTTTTTTTTAATTACAAAAAAGTAAATAAATAAATAAATTATAATATATAGGTTCATGTTCACCCATTCCTATTTTAGGTTTTAGATTTTATCAATTTAATTAATTGATTAATTAAAATAACTATTTTTAAATTATTATATAATTTTTTGTATTATAAAATTAGTAGGGATAAAAAAATAATTTGGACCAAAAATTTTTTGTCCTATTTGCCGACTATCAGCCTCCTTTGTGCAGCCAGTTATAGACTGTAGTAATATAAATATACCTTGCATTTGAAGACAGAAATTTGATTTAACATTTTAGATACCAAATATAAAATTTAAAATATCAAAATTTCTAATAACCTCTAACCTTTTAAATTTATACTAAATTTCACATAGTATCAAATAAAGAATTTGATTAAAATCTAAATTTATGATCATATTGCTTATATCCAAATTCATTTATATTATAAATTTCGCCATAAAAAGTATAGATCCACAAATATTCAATTTATTTTTTTTTTAATCTTATAATAGGTCTTGTACAGTGAAATAAAAATTTGACCTATTACTCCATCGTTAGTTAAAACCCTTTTGAGAGAACCAATTTCTTGAATTTATCTTGTTAATATGTATATTTGTTGAGCGCTAAAAACTTGAATAATTTTTACAAATGATTGGACAGGTTATATGGGAGAATAAGGAAGATGTTCCAGATGGGTTACCTCATTTAATTTATGTATCAAGAGAGAAGAGGCTGAAGCATCCGCATCACTACAAAGCGGGTGCTATGAATGTTCTAGTATGTTATTTCTTCATGCCAACTATTTATTAAGATTTACACAATAATTTTTTTCGCCTATTAGCACCAAAGCTTTACGATTTTATATAAATTTATTCCGACTTTTATAGACTTGGGAATAATATAACCAGTTATTTTAATTATAGGATAATATGTATTTTTAGCAAAATTAAAAAAAATGTAAATTCTTATTTTGAGATGACATATAACATTTAAAAAAAACGTAAATTCTTATTAAAAAAATGTACATATAACATTTGAGATGACTTATTTTTAAAAGGTAAATTCTTATCTACTACCAGCATATTACACCTTGTGTTAAATTTGTAATACAAAAAAATATATTTTATTTTTATTGGCCAAATGTAAAACACATTAATTATATATTCCAAATCAAATCATGGTCTGTAATACAACGGACATGGGCAATAATCTCATTTTTTAAAATAGTCATTTGTGCATTTCTTTTATAAATTTTTACCAAATTAAAAATTGGGCCAGAATTATGAATAATTAATCAAATTAACATAACTTTACCAAATTTTAAAGGTAGGAATAAATTTACAAAAGGTCACAAATTTCATAAAGTTTAATATTAATACACGTAAAAAAAAACGGTTTAGACTAAAGCATACTTACTCTGGATGAATTGGTTTATTCATATTAATAAATATGTTTTATTCATCTATTAGTGTAGTATATCAATGGGGTATATGCATGAAGTAGGTAAAATTTTTTTTATTTTCAGTTAGTTATTATGGAAAATAATTTTCTTGTTTTTGTATGTTGAACAGGCAAGAATCTCAGGATTGATAACGAATGCGCCATATATGTTAAACGTAGATTGCGACATGTTCTCGAACAATCCACAGATTGTTCGTCACGCAATGTGTTTCTTTCTAGGTTCAATGCATGAGGATGATTTTGCATTTGTCCAGTTTCCACAAATATTTTACGATTACAGAAAGGATGATCCTTTAGGGAATTCATTCCTGGTTTTGTATGAAGTATGCTCCAAATTTTTTTTTACTTTTACTTATACTATAACTTAATTTGTGCAATTTAATTGATAATTAACTGAGTAGCTAATAATTTATTTTTGGTGTAATTTTTTCTTATTTAGTTTTTGGGACGAGGAATAGCAGGGATTCAAGGAATGTTTTATGGTGGAACAGGATGTTTTCACAGGCGAAACGTAATCTACGGCTTATGTCCTGATTCTGTAGGAACTCAAGTTAATGGTTAGTAATACATAAGGCCAAAACTTGCTTGCTCAACTTCAAAATCACATTGCTTATAACCAAAAGAATATATTGTGTCATTTTATATAATTTAGGTGACAAGGAACTGCAAAATATATTTGGGAACTCAATGGAGTTCACCAAATCAGCAGCCCAAGCATTGCAAGGAAAGACTAGTGGTTCAAGAAACATTTCTGATCTGGTTCAGGATGCATATCAACTTGCTGATTGTGGCTATGAGTATGGTACTGCATGGGGTTCAAAGGTAATTAATTAATTCTGCAAAATGAATTAAAAAATTACTTGATTATTTTTAATACAATTTGTGTAAAATTATGTGTTTATCTCACACAGTTTTTTGATGTCCATGAAATATGAAAGAACAAACAAATAATTTTATGTGATCTGTATGAAACGCATTGTTTTTGTCTGTGTCTTGATAAGCAACATAAACCATTTTCCTTTTTATATTTAGAGTCTAAATAAGAGAATTTTTTTTGTTGGAACTATTTATGCATATAACTCATTTATCGACTAAATATAATATATTTTAAATAAACAAAAACTTTTTAAATTCTTTTGACTTCTATATGAACTATGGAACTGATGATGCACGAGACACCTATTTACAGTTCTGGCCCCCCCATTTTACAGGGGGTCAGAATAATTGAAGAGACAAAATAGTAATTTAACGCGTCACATTACCATTTTGCCTCTAAAATAATTTATCCCATTAAGGGGCAAAATTATGATTTGTGTCTCGCCCATTCATCTATGCGCGAGACACAAATCATTTTCCATGAACTATATATGCTCCTTGGATGTAAAGCGGTAGGCCACATAATTTGTCCAGGTCCACTAAAACAGCATCTAGAAAATTCTCATATTTAATTTATAAAGAAAAAAAAAAGACTTCAATTTGGTTTTATTTGGAGAGTCTTTTTATTTTGGAATCCGTCTATGCGTTTCCGTGAGATTGTGGTTATTTTTTGGGGTAGTTATTTTGACATATATTTCATATTTGTTTGATTTCCTACTGCAACAAAAATTCCTATATAAAAGACAAATTAATGATTCATACTCATAATATTTTACATTTAACTAATGTATATTTGTACTATCAATCTGCCGAGATAAAAATTTTATTTTCTATAATATTAGTGCCTAAAGTAGTGGACATCAAATTATATGAGAAATGAAGCATAAGTAGCTTTTTTTTTTTTCCTTAAATGAAAAATTGTTTCTTGCTGATTAGCATTGTGACAAGTTGTATGTCAGGTGGGCTGGCAATATGGATCCACAGCAGAAGATCTCTTAACAGGGCTTCACATCCATTCAAGAGGTTGGAGATCTGCTTTTTGCACCCCAGAAGTTCCAGGCTTTCTTGGGTGTTCACCATCATGCGGACCAGCCACTCTGACCCAACAAAAGAGGTGGGCAACAGGTTTACTTGAAATCTTGCTCAGCAATAAAAAAAATCCCATTGTTGCCACCATCACTTCCAAGCTCCAATTTAGGCAATGTTTCGCCTATTTGTGGATTCTTACATGGGGACTACGTTCTATTCCTGAACTCTGCTATATGTTGTTGCCAGCTTATTGCATCATCTCTAACTCCAATTTCCTGCCCAAGTTTCATGAACCAGCCATATATGGTTATGTTGCTCTTGTTACAGTTTATAGTCTATATACTCTAATGGAATACCTTCAAACTGGACTATCGATACTTGCATGGTGGAACAAACTTACCATGGCAAGCATAACAAGTACAAGTGCATGGTTATTTGCATGTTTAAGTGTGGTGTTGAAGGTTCTTGGCATATCAGAGACAGTGTTTGAAGTTACGCGAAAAGACCAAGCTACTGATAATGATGATGATGCTGGCAAATTCACCTTTGATGGGTCACCAATTTTTGTGCCTGGGACAACAATTTTGCTGGTGGAATTGAGTGCACTTATTGTGGGTTTCTTTCGTGGAAACGATGATGATGAGCTTCTTCAGTCACAGCTAGGGGAGATTTTGTGTTGTTTATTTGTGGTGATAAATTTTCTGGCGATTTTTTAAAGGGTTGTTTGGGGAAGGAAAATATGGGATTCCATTTCCAACAATTTGTAAGTCAGCTGTTTTGGCTATATCATTCGTGCATTTGTGCAAGTGGGTGTCTTTGGATTAACCCTTTGTCATGTAAGGAAAATAAAAAAGGGTGAGGCTATGGGAGCTCCATTGAATGTGTAAACTTGGATTTTGTTCTAATTTATTGTTTGGAAAATCCTATTTTGCAGTTTCTAAATTATTTTTTATTCAGTCCTTATATTTCAATTTTAATTTAAATGGATTGTGAATTTTTATCTTCTCATGATTGAGGACTAATTTAAAATCTGTCATTAAATATGAGCAATGGTGATACAACAAGTAAATTATATAAATTTTTACTAAATTTTATACTTAATTATAATTTGGTTACAAAATTTTAATTTATATCTTTTTAGTTATCAATTTTTTATTTAGATTTTGAGTGGAGTCCCTATAAAATTTTTTAGTCCATAAACAATACAGAATTACCATTTTAATTCAAAATTTGAAAATAGCACACATTTAAAACCATATTTTCTATATTTACACAGAAATTAGTGAAAAACTAAAAGTTACTAGTTGTGTAACCGCGTGTTGCGCGGGCATATTTTAAATTAATTTTTTAATATTTTTTGATACATTTTTATTGATAAAAGTTTTAATATACATATATAGAAAATAGGCTTATTTGTAAAAAAATATCCAAACATTTACAGCTTTTTGCAATTTAATCCAAACCTTTTAATTTTTACAATTATGTCCCAATTTTTAATTTTTTTTGCAATATTAACACATTAATGAATTTGGTCGAATAAATTAATTCATTAATATTTTGCAATAAGTCTTATTGGGGTCCACTCTTTGTGTTGGTGGCATTACACTTAATTGCCCACTCAGAATTTTCTAAAATAATTTTGACCAAATTCATTAAGGTGTTAACATTGCAAAAAAATTTGAAAATTGGGACATAATTGTAAAAATTAAAAGGTTGGAATTAAATTGCAAAAAACTGCAAACGTTTGGATTTTTTTCACAAATAAGCCTAGAAAATACATGGCTAATGACATATAATTATGGCTTATTCAAAATATAAAGCAAAATTATTTATATGCATTCCATGTATATTCAGGGGCTCGCCTTGTTAGGAACTCAAATGCATAAGTTAATACAGTAGTTCTTGTGGGTAGTGACCAATCAATTGTATAGGCGGTTCTTGTAAATGAAACATGCAAGTCAACATCCACGGTAAATAACTTTCATGCTTGCTTTATTGGGCAAAAGTATAAGCATGCAAAATACACTTCTTTGTGCCTCATCAACAACTGTTTTAGTAAAATACCATAAACCTAAGAACCATATTTTGCACCCATCTTATTATGTAGCTAAGGACCATCTTGTATGGGGTGATGGGGTGGTGCCAGAGGTATCCACCCATCTTAAAGGCACACTCAACATTAGCTTGGATGGAGTTTGTCACTCACCAGTTGGTTCACATTATGAGCTGAGACCATGGTATGGTTCTCCTACAGTTGTAGAGAAGTGGATACGACATCTCCTATGGGAGAATACCTCAGGAACACTAGTTGAGTTAGAAATCATGCAAACAACTCTCTGTACCTTGGCAAGGTCACCATTAGGAACAATAGTGGTTGGCTGGTATTAAGACTGCACTTGAAACTAGTTAGGCACCAACCAACAAACTGAATGATGCACTTAGTCTTGATAGATGAATTCATCAGTTAACAAGATCTTTAGGCACAACATCACCACAGTACATCAAATGGCAAGCCATGTACCTGACATCTTAGTTATTATAGATGAAGGCTCAAATGCGCTCTTGATTATTTCAGCAACTGGGGGTTGTTCATGGTGAGCCTTCTTAGCTGAGATGACAATAAAAACAACTAATTTGGCAATAAAAATAAAAAAAAATGAATGTAAAACAATATCTGAGGAAGATTGTAAGAATACAAGTGATATCAAGGAGAATATTGGTAAGTGCACATCTAATTGTTGGAGTGGAATTTTCTAGCCTAAAAAAGTAAAATATTTGCTTTCCAGTTAATCTGCATGTTTTACATATAATAATTCTAATACTTGGACAATGATTTTGTGCACAAAAAATAAGCATAAATTAAATAAGCATGTGATAGGATGCTGAATTCCCATCTGATAATGGCTTGTTAACATTTCATAAACAAAGTAAATAGATGTTGAAGGCAAATATTACTTACCTATTAAGAGAACATATGAAAATCTAGACCAACAGATGCTTGGTAATCTTTGGTCTTGTTTCCTATATTAAAAAGAAGAAAAAGTTTCACTAATTAACATCTATCACAAGAACTAATTACATTCATTATATGTATACAAGTTGCCCAAGAAATATGTGTACAATTTTTAATCGAGAAAAGAACAAAAAAAACAGAGCAACAAGTCATTTTTTCTTCTAATAATAAAGAGGTAGAGTAGGGCTATATAGTTAATGAGGATAGCTCATAGCTGAACTAATATTAAAGTGCAATTGCAAGAGTAGCAGTGAAGAGAATGGACAAGAGGTGAATTGAGAGTATATAATTGATAGAAGATTTTTTACAAAATAACAAAGGTGAAGATACAAGACTTCATCCTAGGGCTGAGCGGGTCTCGGAGCAGTCCAGAGAACACAAATTCTCCGGACCCGACCCGAACGTCGGAGATTTTAAAAAATAGTTCTCCGGACCCGGACCCGAAAATTAAAATCTCCACTCTGAATTGCTCCGAAAAATTGAAGCAAGTCAGAGCGGAGATTCGGAGCAAATGGAGATTTAATTTTTTGCTTATATATTTAAAATTAATATTTACTAAAATAATTATAACTATATATATTAATGTTACATTATATTAAATATATTATATCTAATAAATAGTACTATTTTTCCTTGTAAATTTTATTTTTTAGTTTTATTTTAATATATATATTTTAAAAATTTTACATTTTAAATATATAAAATAATATGATTATAATTTGAACATATAATATAACATTATTATAATAGTTCAACTATACATCATTAAAAAATTTATAATATAAGATGATTATAATAATACAACTTTTTAATATATTATATAAGATAATTATAGTGGTACAATTTCATAATACATTAACTTATCAATAATTGATTATCAATATTATAATTTATAATACATGATACAAAAATTTAAGATAATAACTATTTGTAAAATTT
>CATIWO010480829.1:0-19366 GCA_949673435.1 Macaranga tanarius
AATGTATTTAAATTTATACATTAAAGTGTATTATATATTCAAATGCAAATAACTGTGCCTTTGGACGTAAAGTGCAGAGGTAATGAAACTTATCTGTTTTATTAATAGAGTACTATTTTCTAAGTGCATGAGTGCATAGAATGCAAGTTGGCCTTTATAGTCCCTTCGAAGACTCAACCTGCAGCCCTTCTATCTCTCTTTTGCACGAGGCTGGTGATTGAAGTAGTTGAGCCCTTTAGGCTTTCATGGCCGAAAACTATTAATAGAGAATAAAGTTGGAAAAATTTCCCACAGACGGCGCCAATTGATGAATCGAAACCTCCTCCAGACCTGCAAACACAGAAGAACACTTTGGATGAGCCTAAGATCTCTGATCCGTAGGTTCTCTGATGCTTAAGCCAGAGAAGAGTTTATTCAAGATAATATGTATAAGAGAAATATGATCTATATATAGGTATAAGGGATAGGCATACCTAGTCCTATTCGGATTAGGACTAAACATATACTTCTTATTCTATAATTAATCTTCCTTATCCTTGTTGAATACGGATTGCTTAAGGGGCAAGACTTTTGTTTAGGACTCTTTATAGGATTGGACCAATTCTGGAATTATCATATATTAATAATAAATGTTATTTAATTATTTTAAAATATAAATAAATTAAAAATAATTTAATAAATCAGATTAATTAAATAATTTCAATAAAATATAAATTATAAATTAATCAAGTAATTTTTATAAAATAAAAATCTATATATTTTTAATAAAAATGTGAGATATATAAACAAAGATTTACTTGTACAGTGTACTATTTATATTTTGCTTCTAGTAGACTCATTTATAATTATTATTTTCAAAGTGATAATTATAATATTTTTATAATATGCAACTAATTTTCACTTGGTAGTTGTAAAATCCACTTGCATGAAATCCATGGTCTTACATCATCAATCAAATAAAACGAATACAACTACCTATAATAAGACCTTGAAATTTATATTATCAGCACAAAACAAATTACAGGTCACGATTTTCTTTGGTAAAATAAAATTGCTATTGACTCTCTAATAAATAATAATTATTAGCAATGAACAACAACATTTCATTAGGAAAAAGAAGTGCCAATATATAAAAAAAAAATTATACGTAATTTTGAAAGGTCAGTAAAAAAATAAAAAAAAGAAAACAGCATCATCAACTACAAAATTTTAGAAAAGTTGGACAGGTCAATTGGATAATAATACTATAAATATATCTAAAGTACAATTTACATTTTATGTCATAGCTTAATGATGACAAAAATGCAAGCTAATCACCTCCGCCTGATTTTTCTTTTTAAGCACATAGTGTTTTATTTCAAGCATTTGCTTTATAATAATAATAAATTAATTTTTATTAATGTATAATTATTAGTTGTTAGCTATTAATAAAAAAAGAATATGTTAGAATGGCCATCACATTTAGTAATTGGAGGAATTCTGAGTCCTTTTGGACCCAATAATGGTCCCAAAAAAATAAGTCCTTTGTGAGGAAGGTCTCAACTTGACACCTCCGGTGTGGCTGAATGCTACACTACCATGCACCCACTTGGGATAATGATATTATCTCTTTTGAATAATAATTTAATATGAATAAAACATAATTAACCATTGAATAAAATTAATGTTAATTTTATTTAAATTCAAAAATTACATGTATTATATAATTTAAATTATTTAACATCTTCTTAATAGAAAAATAATTAGCACAATAATATGAAATCTCTCTCCTAACACTCTTTCAATAATATATGAACATTAATTTTATATTATAAAATGAAAAACATATTTTATATTAAAAATAAAATACAAAAATTTCATCCACATTAAAATAATCTAAAAGTTAAAATATTTCGATAAATATTTAAAATATATTTATAAAATTATTCAAAAAAAGCACACTTTCACATTTAGAAAATTTTAAAAATTATTATCATATGTAAATTCAAAAAAATTATCATACGTTAAAGAAAATAAAAAATTTAATAAATAAAAAATTAGTAGAAGTCTAACAAAAGATTTGTTGCTAAATTTAATTTTTTTAAAATAGGAGAAAGAAAAAGATTAGCACAAAAAAGAAAATTAGCTAAGGTGGCATTGGACAAATCCAGCTCAAGGCCAACGGGTAAAAAAAAAAATCAAGGCCAACACTTTGACTGTTGGAGACAGTTACTAGGGACCCACCCCAATAAATCTGTAATAAATTTTTTTTTTCTGTTAATTCTCTGTTAATTACAAATTTTCAAAAAAGTTGTTGAAACCTATAAACTCAAAAAAAGCAATTTTTAGTTTCTGTCTCAATTTGCATTCATCCAACTCTCTGACGGAGACAGAGAGGAATGGAATCTCCGACGACGGTGACGGAGGTGACGGTGAGAATCTCTAGTGCTGGAACTGGAACTGGAGGTGAGAGATCGGAGAGTAGGGACGCCGGAGGTAGTGGCAGCGGAAGTAGCAGCAGCGGCAGCAACGGTAATAACAATAACAATAATAATAATAATAATAATTACAATTACAATAGTGGAGTTGCTGTGGTTGTTGAAAAGAAGGAGAAAGTGAAAGAGAAAGAGAAAGAGAAGGAGAAGGAGAAGGAGAAAGGGAGCTTAGAGTATTTTGGATGGGTGTATCATTTAGGTACGAATTCAATAGGACATGAATATTGTCATCTTCGTTTTCTCTTCGTTAGAGGCAAATATGTGGAAATGTACAAGCGTGATCCTCACGAGAATCCTGGCATTGTGAGCTCCCTTTCTTTTTTTAAATCTTTTTCTATTGTTTAATTTAATATTGTTTAGCTGCAATTGAAATTACAGCTCTAAATTATTATAATTCTTGATTGGTTGATTGCTTCTAAGTGTATACCTTATAGTCCTGCAGCTTTAATTATTATGCATACAATGCTGTTTTCCCCTTATGATCTTTTGTTTATTTTATGTTAGTCCAGTTATTATTCTGATTTCTAAGTGCTTTATTTGATTAGATATATTTACAGTTGATGTTCAACTTTTTCTTGGCCAGAAACCTATTAGGAGAGGTGTTGCAGGGCCTACCCTTATGGTGGAGGATAAGGGGCGTCAAAAGGTTAATAATGGGGTGAGGCCCTTGCTAATCTAATTGTTTTATGTTTTCTAATTAATATTAATTATTATTTTTTTGGATTGTCAAATGTTAGATTTCATGCTTTCTTATATTGCATGATAAGTCTAATTCTTTTTGCCTCTTAAAGTGATCCTGATGAGGAGTAGCTTCTTGTCAGTTCCTTTTCATGATATTCATTCTTAATCTTTTCTCTTGAATTTTTGTAGGATCTTTATGTTTTGCGATTTTATAATCGATTGGATGAGACAAAAAAGGGAGAAGTAAGTTGCAGCTCACCACTATTCGCTCTGCAGATTCTTCTTCTTCTTCTTTCTTAATTTTACTAGTTCTCAGTTATGCTTTTCCCGTTTAGTGGATATCCAGTATGTTTTATCTAGTCACACTGGTCACGTTGTTCTGGTGCAATTAGAATTTTTACAGTTATAGGCGTCTGCTTGTATTATCAAACTGCATTTCACCTTTGGTAGTACTGGCATGAAAAAAAAAAAAAAAAAACTTTAATGAATTATAGAAGTTGAAGGCCTTAAAAAGTGTAAGGTCATCTATTTCTTTTTTAAGTAAAGGTTGTATAGGGAGAGTGGACTTAGACTATGGGAAGAGGGAGTTTTTAGGAGCAGTTATGTTCAGAAGAATGAACTCTTCTTTGATAAAAATGAGGAGAGAACCTTTTATAAGTATGCATATGAACATTGCCCTAATCACATAAGATGATGTACGGTCACATGCATTAACAATTGAAATGTCATTGCATGTAGTTCCTGATATCATTTCTTGTTTTCTCTGTTTTGTGCATTCTTTTTAAGATCATCTATTGAATTTATCATTTGAATTGAATATACTAAGTATATTTACTTCAGGGGTTTTGTCACATTTGTGTCAGTTTGTTTGTTAAATATTATTTATGTTTTTAATTCTATTTTTCCATTTAGTTTTCTTCCTTCATTTAGGGGAAGATGGCTTATTCTATCCCTTGTGGTTAATCATATATTCTTCTATTTGTATATATAAATTCTTCCAAAAAGAGAGAAGAAATTTATAAGTAAATCCCTGTTTCTTGTTCAAGATTGCCTGTGCTACAGCTGGAGAAGCTCGAAAATGGATGGAGGCATTTGATCACGCAAAACAACAGGTATATTATACTTGAACATTGTAAGTAACAGGGGCTGGTCCTAAAACTTTTGTAGACTGTGTTGCCTGCGCAACCATCATGATGCAAGCAGTTACCTTTGCATCATCCTATGTATCATGCGTTAATCTTTTCTTTGATCCCACTTTTCACTGCTGCTTAATTTTTTAATTTTGTCTTAAAGTATTTTGCAAGTGATACTTAATGGAGATCTATGTTGGAATAGCCAAGCTCATCTTGTTAACCTTCTTCATTTGACAGACTGAATATGAGCTCTTGAAAGGCGGTAGCGCCAGAAACAAGCTGAACATGGAGACTGAGTATGTGCCATTTATGTATATTATGTTGTATTAATCTTGTAGAGTTCATCTTATCAGCCTACTTGAAAAAAATTAGGGTTATAATAGTACTGTTTTCTTGATATATTGAAGAAGAATATATGAAAATCCATGCAGTTTATTCTGTTAGAATAAACAAAATACAACTTTGCACTGTTAAAATGATTTTTTTTTTGTCGTGGCAAAGATATCTAGTTATTTTTAACAGAATCCAGTCTCTTGAGCCTTTATTTACTTTTAAAATGATTTTTTTATGATGAATTATTTTTAACTTTTAAAAGATTGTCTATTTTGTATTATTTGACTTGGATTTTCTGTTTTTTTTTTTTTTGTTTATTTTATTTTTTAAATCTTATAATAAATATATAAGGTAAAGATGGGGTTGGGATAACCAGTGCAGCTTTGTGGTTGATGCCTTTATTTCTGTTTGAGAACATGAATTTGAGTCCTCGTCGCATTTGAATTTTGTGTTTATTTATGCTGGAAGCTGAGGGGACTAATCCACTGTGGTGAAGTCTGTAATACATTTGGACAACCTGTGGTTGCTTGTGACTAATCTGTGCATTACTTGTCTTTTCTTTAAATCTTCTAAATGAGTCAATTACAGTACCCATTAGTTCTTTCCAACTAATATTTCTTAGCCTACCTAAAGAGGCATAATAGTTGTCGTCTTCTATGAGATTGATTTGTTTTTACTTCATGGCTTGATATATGATAATTTGACTGACCTATAATTGTCTTTGTCATATTATTTCTTTGGGGAAGGATCAATCTAGAAGGACATCGGCCTAGAATGAGGCGTTATGCCCATGGATTGAGAAAGCTTATAAGAATAGGGCAAGGTGAGGTGACATACTCTTGTCTGAATTTTTAAACATTGGTAATGTGTTGCAATAGCTCATTTGTCAGGTAGCTCATTACATATTAAAATATTTCCTGGGCATTTAGAATCAAAGTTTTAGATGCTTCATGATGAAATGTTGCTTTCTACTTTGTTTTTAAAATTTAGTAAGTCTTCACAATGCAGTTTCTGCATGTATTTTGAGTGGCCATATTTTTCAGAAAAAAATTTGTTTGAATTTGTGGATATGTATGGAGTAAGCATGCAATGGAACTTTGAAGGGAGATGCATGTTTTCTAAGGATTACAGCTCCATCATGCCACATGAGACATATTAATAAGAAAGACAGATCCATCACAAAATCTGTGCCAGAATTTTATATTGTGAAAATAGAGTAAACAAAGAATCAGTTGCAGATTTTGAGCTCTGCACAATCAAAATATCATATCCAAGTTACACATAGAAAAGGTTAATAAATTAAACAGCTATAGGGGTTTATTTCTCTTAAGAGACATTTCTAAGTTCTGGCACAGCAGAGGATTTCTTTTGCACGAGAAACAGGGGTTATTTCTGTTGGGACTTTCTAGGGCAGGATGAATCATCTTCAGGGGCAGAGCCACCTTATAGTAGGTGAGGTCATTTGACCCCACTGAAATTTTAAAAGTTTTAAATACTCCTTAAAGTTTTGAGGTAATTATATATTTATCCTATTATATTTTTCATTTTGACCTAACTAAAATTTTAATTTTACTCTATTACAATTTAAATTGTAAGATTTGACCCCACTATCAGTAAGGTCTGGCTCTGTTCTGATCATCTTTACTATCTTATTAACAGCATTTATATATTGTAGTGATGATGAACTATTTAAGTGTATTGTTCAATATTGTTGTGTTCAATTTTCTTAATAATAGGATCTTACCAATTATATTCTATATTTTTTTGTTATTTTTATAAGAAATGTCAATATTTGTCCAATAAGATATTAGAAATTAAGGAACTCTGAAAATAAAATGCTATATGAGAATACTGTTTTAAGAAATAATTTAAATCCCCTTATATATTTTTAATTTTAAGCATTTTCTTTTTGGCATAGACTGTGTAATATGTGCTAGTTCAAATAGCTTAATTTATACCAACATCTGTTAGTCCAAGTGGTAAGGAGCTTGGATTTCCTTAAGTAACGTCTCGAGTTCAAGTCTTATGTATAGAGAAAATAGGTGTTGGGAGAGTTTTGCCTCCCCTTGTGGGTCCACCCCGCTCGAACTCCGAAATAGTTGGAGTCTTTGTGGCTAATGGATACTGGGGACATCAAATAATTAAAAAAAAAGCTTAAATTATAAATTATCTAGGCTATTTTAGAAATTTTATCTAGCGAGGACTTTAAGTCCAAAAGATGTAAACACCTAGAACCAATATGTATATGGATAACATATATTGCTTTTTGGAAATATTTATTAACATATGCTGCTGTCTGTTTTAAACATTAACGTGAAACTCTGTCAATCATTCTTTGTTCATGTTGCTAATGGTGTTTTTTTTTAATTTTTTTTCCAGGTCCAGAGATGCTTTTGCGTCAATCTTCAGATTTGCAAGCTAATATCAGGTCAGACACATATTATGAGGGGGATGTTGGAGATGTAATTGAAGCTCATCAATGGAAATGTGTTCGCACAATAAATGGTACTTATCTGTTAGTGTTAGCTAACTTCTACCAAATAGTATCCTATCAATTTTTATTGCTATAAAGCTTACATATCCATGTCAGCTATTTCTATTGTGCTCTTGAAGCTCTTCCTTATTGTACTTTATACCAGTTTAGATTGCTGCTGTGCTCAATTGTAATAAATATGTACATTAGCATTTCAATGTCCTTTAACTCTCATGTGCCGTTCTCAAGAGGTCACTAAACAGATCCTGAATATCTTGCTGGTGCTTCAAAAATGTTCTGTTCCATCAGTACTATTGGTGCATAGATACTTTTAATGTCATGTTAGCGGGTTTTTTTTTTTTTTTTTTTACATATACATATCAAATATAGTTCTTAAAGGAAACAATTTTATTGCTTCTAACAAAAATTTCTGTTCCTGTTGCTTTCAGGTGTTCGAATCTTTGAGGATGTGTCTGATTCCAAGGTATTTGTCATTATAATTTATTTTGCGGAGATTTCTTTTCTAGGTCATTTGACTCCACATTTTTAATTGATATCTCATCAAGAAATTCAAGGAATCATATTGTGCACCGCCATGCCATTAATTCATTGAAAGAAATGAAGGCCTTAGAATATGGTTTACTGCTTCCTGACCTCAATGCTAGTTTAGAATGAGAAGTGCATGATGGAAAATGTTAGTCCTGTCATCACTTGAATAAAAATCCAAACCTTTTATACATCATCTATGTATCATATTTGCATGACCTGATAGAAATCTGTTAAAGAATATCATCCTTTGCTGATAAAAGCATAGTCTCAAAAATGTCTTTTTTTATTGAAAATTTTCTGTATTGGTGCATCAAATTATGTTGGAAAGGTCTGTCAAAGTTTTTTATTTCACATTTTCTATGCATATTTACCACATTTCAAAGGAGAGTTTTTTTATGTATTATTTAGCATGATATTGGTTGTGTTTTTTTTAATCATCTGGTTTGACCATTTTTGTGCATTTTGGTTAGACTAGGATACATTATCCCCAGGTTGTGATATTCTTTTTTATGCTTCAATTAATTTTTTTTTTCATGCAAAAGAGAGAAAGAATTACCATGCCAATTCAATGCTGTTGCTTCATCAAAAAGAAAAAAAAAAATTGCTGCTGCTGTGTCATTCAGGAAATTTTTTGAAATTTGAAAAACATGATTCATCATTAGGTTGTGATTGCATGTTAAGATTCAAGGTATACAATATGCTTTCTTTGCAATAAATTGTACAAGCCTGCATACATTTGTTTATGTTTGTGTCACAACTTTGTTTCATTTCATGAATATCTCAGATGCTTATATTTTATAATATTGTGTTCAACTTAACTGAAGAGTGGAACTTTTATGATCCCCATGAAGAGCCTCAATTTATTCTCTAATGATTTTGTAGAATGGTAAAGGTATTCTTGTAAAGGCTGTTGGTGTTATTGATGCTACTGCTGATACCGTTTTTGAAGTCATTTTAAATGTCGATCGGCATCAAAGATATGAGTAAGTTATTTGGTTAGTTTTCTGTAGCTATTTTTCGTTGTTAGTTTTATATGGCTTTTCTTTCCATCTGACTAAAATAAAAACAATATCATTACAGGTGGGATGCTTTGACAGGTGACTTGGAGCTTTTAGATTCTTATGATGGACATTATGATGTTGCATATGGAACATTTGATCCAAAATATCTCACTCGGTAAGCCAATGTTATTTTTTATCATGTTTAGTTACTCGTGTTATTCTGCTGCCTAAGTTGTCAGTAATTTCCGTTGGATTTAGTTGAATCGTAAATTTATCTGTATGTTGTATTATGCATTGTCACTTTAGCTTTGCATCTGTTTCAATAGCCTAGCTCTTAGTAAAAATGACCCAAGTTTAACAGAATTTTGCCTTTCTAATTTGAGCTTGCATGTATGACCAACAGCAAATTGGTTCTAAAATAAGTTTTTGACGACCAATTTGTTTACTTTAGTGAAATCTGTGGTTAGTTGATAGTTTTGGTTAAACCCTAGCACTCGGACTTGCTAGCCTGCCTCCCAGCCAAGTGTATTGCCTCTAGAGTTGCTATCTTGTCGTAATTGTTTGTTTAGTTATGAAAGAAATTCAGTGCTTCAGTTGCAAGTTACTATGCAATGCATAAATGGAAAATTGCATGTGCTAGTCTATTCAGACATGCAATGCAATATATATTTATGTATTTTCTATGTCACTACTATTATTTGCATTATAGTTTACTTGTAACTTTGTTTTGGTCATCCAAATTTCAAACACAAGGAATTTTTTTTTTTTATATGTATCATGCTTAATATATTTTGGAAATATAAAGGCATCAATTATTGAGAGTTGTCAAGCTGGTCAAACTTCATCTTTGTTTCTTACCTAATTATTTTGCATTCTCTTGTCAACAATGGGTTTCACAGGTGGAAATCTAAAAGAGATTTTGTGTTCTCTAGGCAATGGTTTCATGGCCAAGATGGAACATACAGTAAGCCGATATGATTTTCATAATTTATAGCTACTTTTGTCATCACGTTACATGCATACTTTGACCTAGTATCTTTTTTTGCCCTTGTTTCTGGCAATGGCTGAGACTGCCCATATGAATCCCAGCACCAGCTTCAATTTTTTTGACGACTTTCAGTTGCTACTGTACAGCTGTCATAATTGTAGCAGCTGATCTTGTGATAATGGAATAACATAGCTGGGTTTGGAAGTCTTGGGTGATCTGTGAGAATTTGAACTTGGCCAAGATAGGGACTGATGATGAAACCCAGTATTGATTAATTGTTTGCAGATGCGTCACTGCATATTTGTGGAGAGAGAACCCAAAGTACAAATATGGTTTGATGGGCCAATATGGTATTTGGCTTTGTTGGAGAACATAAACATATCCCAAATTGGAAAAACATAAGGAGTTATAGTGGCTTATAAGTGGTGGACATTGGGTCTTAACACAAGCCAATTGGTTTTGTGTTACATGGGCTTAACCACATTTATAAGTCCATGTGGGCCAACACTTTCATGACCTGTGTAGCGTTAACAGGCTTAAATATAGTGCAAAATAGAGTTTAGAATAAGCTGTGCTGGTGAAAAATGACAAATTGTACAAATCATGTCAAGCATGTTTCGTTGTTCTTCGAGTCATTTTTCATTTTGCTGATATTTTTGGTTTGTCCCCCAATTTTAAAGCTTTCTTGTGGACCATTACAGGAATTAAATTTACCACTATTTGGTTAGCTGACATTTTTTTTTCATTTATATATGTAGCCATCTTGCAATTTCCAGCAGTACACAAGAAGCGGCCTCCAACATCTGGATATCGACGTACAAAAATCAACCGTAAGAAGATCCATATTCTAAATTGGAAAATTTTAACATCTGAAGCATTTGTGTTGTTTTACTACCTACTTCTCTATGCTTATATAATATTATCAAGGATATAGATATTTTTAGCAGCAAATATGTTCTGAATGTTTAAAAACGGGCTTTCAGTGGTAATCTAATTGATTGTCAAAACTTTTATGCAAATCATTGATACATTACTTTAATGCTAGAAATGAATTTGCTATACTATCACTAGTAGATTATACAGATAATTCGATAACTTTGCTCTTCTCTCAGATTTTTTTTTTCTTCCTTCGATTTGTGGAGCAGATTATAGGTTTATATTTATAACATTTAATACAGATAATTTGATAGTGTTGGAGTTCAGTATTTTGCACTATGAATTTTCTGCTAGCTTGCTTGTTTATGTTATCTTCATATATGCTTATGTGTATGAATATGATGAAGCTTCTTTCAATCAGCCATTTCTGCTTTTTGGTTTTAAGTTTTGCAGTTCTTATCTGCCCAGCAAAAGTGTATCTGCTTCATTTTGAAATCCTTCAATTACACGTGTGAGCTTTAATTGACTTGCCCCTTGTTTCTGTCTCTCTTTTCCATCATTATGACCTGCAGCTTCTACGTGGGAGATTAGAAATTTAAACACACCCATGGGTTCAAATACTGTGAGATGTATTGTGACACAGATGTTAGAGATACATCATGCAGGATGGTTAAGATGGAAGACAAATAGTTGCTCAAAGTTTGAAAAGAGCATTCCTTATGCATTGTTGTCCCAAGTATCAGGTTCAATACTTTTTTTTCACTTTATTTACTTTATACCTTACATAAAGCTCATAAGCTGTCGATAAAGATAAGACACTGCTTTTGAGACCATCAAATGTATATTCCCTGACCCAAATGTAGTTGGTGTTCTGTTTCAGAAATATTTAAAAATTTGAATTTTGGACACATGACAAATTGGTCAGCCAAGTAATTTAATTCTTGGTCTTGAGAGTTGGGACCACAACTTCTGAAAAGTCTGGCATAACCTTTGCATCTTGCATCATGTACATTGTATAAAATGATTGTCAAGTAAGAGAAAACTATGTTAAATCTATAGAACATATTTTGTTGGCATCATCTTGTCTAATAATGAATATCTTAATGTATTATGTGAAGTTCCTCATGCACTAGAATGTCCACTAATTTATCTGATAAAATGCATATATCTTTTCTAACTCTTTAGTATTATTGCCTGACTACTGGTATTGCATTCACATTGTGGAAATACTTATTTTTTTTTGGAAAGAACTTTCCTAGTGAATGCATTATGTTCAGAAATTTGGTTACAATACTGAAACTCTATTTGAAATAATTTTGTAGGGCATGGAGTACATCGTAAAACTTAATTTTTTTCAATGATAAAGATCAATGAGAATGTTGACTTTTAGAAACTTCATTGTTTTTCCATTTTATTCCGATAAGGAAAAAAATTACATGAAAGTGCTTTTCCTTGAAAATGCACTAGATTCCCATTTGTCTTGGAGAAGTCATAGGACATCTTCTTTGTAACAGAACCTACTTGGTGGAATTATAGATAATGAGGGTTGAGCCAGAAAAATAGCTTGTGTTTTATTTTATTGTAAATTTAGTCAAAGGAAACATTTTGATTATCAAAATTCTCAACATGCTTTTTGGACATGGTATTTAAGAATTGTTGGAGAATATAATTATATCCCATATTGGAAAAATATAAAGAGTTAAAGTGGCTTATAAGTGGTGTAGATTGGGTTTTAACACAAGCCAATTGGTTTAGTATTGCATAGGCTCAACCCCCACATGTCTGTGTGTGCTCACTCTCTGGACCCGTGGAGTTCTTAACAAGAATTAATTTATTTTTATAAAATTTAAAGCAAATCCTGTGAATTGTGTTATAGAAATTTTTTGTGAAGTATTCGTTTGAAGATGCATTCTTTTACTCTTGGTTTGTCATTAATCAGGTTTGAAAGAATATATTGGAGCAAATCCTGCACTGAAATCTAAATATGCCACCACAACTGTCCATTCTAAAATTTCTGAGGATTCCTCCTCCGGCAGTGAATATGAGGATGCAGAAATGAAGGATGAGTTCTATGATGCAGTTTCTTCAGATTCATCATCATCAGAAGAGAGTGAGGATGAAGGTCAATCAGCCAATGAGGTTGTTTCTTTTTCATTATTTAATCTTTTATGCTTTTTTTTTTTTTTTTCTGGGATTCAGAATTGTGTCCTATTAGACATTAGTGAATGTATACACAACTTTCTCAAGTTGCACTTCCTTAGGTTCCCTGTAGTGCATTTCTGTTTATATCATGTGGAGTTTTGATATCTGAATAACACTTTTCATTTGCATATGGAAATCGAAATGTGAAAGAACTCACAAATGAAAGCTGCCACTCTATGAAACAGGAGAAGAAAGTGAAATTAAAGAATGTCTCATGGGCCATTGCAAGCTTAGCATTGAGACGAACTTCAGGTCTTTTCTCTGCATGTTTCATTTAAACTCAACATTATCTATGTAATGGCATATAAGGTCCATAATGGCCTTATCCTTTTTCTTTTGCATTGTTTTTCTGGCGCTCCAGTAATATTGAGGGTTCAAACAGGCCCCCTTGTAATGTGGGGAAAGGCTTGTGCACTTGGACTTCCTCACTTGGATTTCCTCGGACATATAATTTGCCTTTATGATATACAAGCAAAGTATAGCTTTTGAGGAATGAATTATTGTCTATATATTTTGTCATATTTTCTGCTTATTGTTCACCTGCATATTCACAGAGTCTGTATGGCTAAGAAAGAAATAGTGCTGTCTTTAATTAATAGGCTAGTTACCAACGAAATCCTATGTCATGACATTGCAGCCATCAATTCAATAATTACAAATAGTGACCATGAACTTTATTAATTTAATAGATTTCTATCACCATTTCCAATTTCTTTTTATTGGAATTTATTTTGCACTTTTTTCTCTTTAGTACATAACAATGAGTGTAGATGTAACGTGTTCAGAGAGAGAAATTGGTTGGAAACCTGATAATTTTGAGAGAGAAATGCCAATTGCTATCATTTTTAAATTGATGAATGTTTGCAGCCAATATCTATAAGTGAGAAAACATATGTTATCATATTTCTTGTTTTCTTATCCACCATCTGATTCTGTTTAAATGATTGTGTGCACAGTTCTGGATGCGAATAAGGAATTTGATACCAGCATAGCTCCAATCGATATTGATCTAAGCCAATTCCATGTTTCCCTACCTAGAGGAAAGGATGAGAAGGACTCAAATTGTTGGACTTCTCCAAATGGCAATGGATTTATGATCAGAGGAAAGACTTATCTAAAGGATAACACTAAGGTATATTTTTTCTATCTAAAACATTGTTTATGGTATGTGTTGTATTATATGACTCTAAGTTGCATTTTTCTCTAAAGAATTCTTTCACAACCATTCTGTATCTTAATGTTATTATCCAAATCAAGTATCTTACTCCTTGTTTTCTTACTGTGCATTGAAAAATGCTCTGCTGTTGTCCAATTCATGTTATTTTATTTGTTACATATTTGTGCTACTGAAGTTACCTATTTTATTGATTTTCAACTACTTTTTACTTTCAAAAGGAGATGAAATGGTTAAATATTTTCCTGCTTTTGCTATTATAACTTCTTTTTTTTTTTTTTAGTATTGTATTATTCATCAAAAATTTCATGTCCTTGCTCTTGTTCGGTGGGGTAGTTGGGTAGATGGTGGCACATAGTTTCTCTTCAGTTGTCCATAATTTTCTTAGGAAGGCGGCAGATTAATTCTTGGTGCATAGATTGCTTGATTATGTGACTGTCATCCAATCTGCAGGTTTTTGTTTTTGTTGTGGCTTGAGAACTGGTTTCTTCTTTAAATTAACAATTTCAGCATTTCTTTTTAAAATATTGCTGGTGTTAGTCCCTCACACTCTCTATACTGTTAGTTTGTGTTTTGCTAGTTTAACCACTATGATGTATAGAAGAGCAGAAAATGACCCCTTGCTGGTTAAACTTTCATTTTAGACACAACTGAGGCTGTTTTCTTTTTATTTAGCAGAACTGAGATTATCTGTGGATAGAATGTTCTTGAAGTAGAAACAAAGCTTACTGACTCTTAGTTGTTAACTTCTGATGTTCTAGCAGCTTTGTTCTTTTATTTTGATAATGAGTATTTTCTTTTTAATGATATTAATATTAAATGGGGAAAAACATGATATAGAATTGTGTTAAATAATATTATTTTCTCTTTTATTGCTATTGATGAGGATTTTACTTTTTAACCTTTTTCAGGTAATGGGTGGGGATCCCCTTCTGAAGCTCATAGCTGTTGATTGGTTCAAAGTTGACAGTGCCATGGATGGAGTTTCATTGCATCCCAAGAGTCTAGTGCAGGTAAAACCGTAGTTTTTTATTTAACAATTTGTTTGAACTGTAGATTTGGTGCTCAATATCTACTCTATTTTAAATTGTTTCTATTTCTTATTTGGTTTGGAATTATCTATGTTTGTGTTTTTATGAGCTTTTGGGTTTCACCCAAGCACCAAGGTTATTTGTTGCTTATGAATTTTGGGGTTCTTTGAGTTGGAAACCAGAAGATGAATCAATTTATTAAACTGCTTGTGAAAGCAAGCTAAGAGATTATGGGAATCTGCTAAACTGATATTAGGCTAAACTGGAATGCTGGGATTTTTTAGGGTCCATTTTTCCCTTTTAGCTTTTGTGGGAGAAGACTATTTTTCATTGTAGGATTGTACTTCTATGGCTCTGAGGAGTGCATGTTGCTACTATATAAAGAGATTGGAAAGCTTAAATTTTTCATTTTTATTTCTCCTTTCTGTCTTCTTGCATGTAGGTATGATTTATCATTGCCCTTACAACTATTACTTTTCTATGTTTTGCTAAGAAATTCTGCTTTTATCAGAGAAAAGAAAAAAAAAGTAGCTTTACTTACTACTAGGACTCTTGGTCTTTTTGGTGTGAGAATTTACCCTGTTCTGCTCATTTTATCCTTTTTTCTTAATCGTTGGTCCATGCTGGGTCCTCTTCTCATCGTGAAAATTTACCCAAAGTTACCCAGTTCTGTTCATTTTATCTACTTTTGGTTAATTGTTGATCCACGCTGAATGTTGGTGAATGAGATTTGCATGGAATTTCTTTCACTTATAGGTGCATTTCTGTAATATTAGATTTAATTAATTGCAGTTTAGTATGCTTTGAGAAGTTGTTTATCCATTGACCACACCTTTTTATTTTCAGACAGAGGCTGGGAAAAAGCTCCCATTCATCCTTGTCGTTAATCTTCAGGTATGTAGATGAATGCATTCAATCTCTTTCAATTGTCATGCATTTGTACAAGGTTGTTTTAGTCCTTTGTCCTTTTGTGAATGGAGTTGCAGCTGTGATACAAATTAATACTTCTCTTTTTGAATTACATGATATAAAGTTTAGAATATTGTTGACTTTTTTTTTTTTTTATGTGACATTCATGCATGTTTTACATTTAACAGTGAAGCTTATCGTTGATTGTTTACGGGAATGAAGATTTGAATTTCCAAATAGGCTGGCTTGAATATTTCACATGATGACCGTTATAATTTGAAAATCAATAGTATGCAATAATCAAACCATCATTATGATTGCAAAGTAACTTAATTCTTACTACTTACTATGAACAACATGATGCAATGTCGTTTGTTATACTTACTGGCAGGAGTGTATTCAATTGTAGCTTATATTTTAACAAAGAAAGTAAAACACTTTGAAATGTTAGATCATGCAAACTTCAAGTTTCAGAGAACTTGAAAAGGCCAACTGCTAAAATGTTGCTGATGATTTGAAGACCAGAGTGCCCCATATTGCTTTGACATGGCTTCCATTTATGCTGAGCTGAAGTCTAATTGCCAGTGACATGAATGTTTGATTTCCCATCCTTGTTTAGAACCATTATTTTAGTGAGATATTTAGAATTGTTGGAGAATATATCCCACATTGAAAAAGTATAAAAGTTAGAGTGACTTATAAGTGGTGTAGATTGGGTCATAACACAAGCCAATTGGTTTTGTGTTACATGGGTCCAACCTCATTCATAAGTCCACATGTGTGTTTGTGGGCCAACACTCTCCAAGCCCGTGGATTTCTTAATGTGGTATCAGAGCAATAATCACGGGCTCGTGTTTAAGACCTGAGTTTGGGTGCGGCCCGTTTATGACCTTGTGAGTCCTTGGGTCGGCCTGCCGTTTGTGTTTGGCAAGTGTAATTGGTCCAGACCCAGTTACACTTGAGGGGAGTGTTGGAGAATATATCCCACATTGAAAAAGTATAAAAGTTAGAGTAGCTTATAAGTGGTCCAGGCCCAATTACACTTGAGGGAGAGTGTTGGAGAACATATCCCATATTAAAAAAGTATAAAAGTTAGAGTGGCTTATAAGTGGTGTAGATTGGGTCTTAACACAAGCCAATTGGTTTTGTATTACATAGGTCCAACCCCATTTATAAGTCCACATGTGTGTTCGTGGGCCAACACTCTCCGGGCCCGTGGATTTCTTAATAAGAATCAAATCTGCATGCCTCCTTTTAGAGGAATGTACCATGATTATAATGTAGCCATAATGACCACCAGCTTTGTTATTATCCAAACATGGATTATACAAAGGGAAAAACCAAAGTATCCCAGGAAGTCCTTCATGATAATGCTAATTGTACTGAAGAAAAATGCTGGATTTGTAGGTTGATGAATGGTATTCACAAAGGTTACTATGTTTTGTTTATTTTTCAGATCCCAGCAAAACCAAACTACAGTATGGTACTATACTATGCCACAGACAGGCCTGTAAACAAAAGTTCTTTGTTTGGTAAATTTATTGATGGGACAGACATGTTTCGGGATTCAAGATTTAAACTAATTCCAAGTATCATTGAGGTATCAAATACTTTTTAAGCATGTGATTATGGATACTCCAGTGTCTTTTTTGCTGTTTTGCTTTTGATGTCATTGGGAGCTTATGTCTCTTTGACATTGGCAGGGATACTGGATGGTCAAGCGTGCTGTTGGGACAAAAGCTTGTCTTTTGGGGAAAGCTGTAACCTGTAAATACCTCAGACAAGATAATTTTCTAGAGGTAATACTTTTCCGTTATGTTCTTCTTTATAGCAGGCATGCTAGGGTTCTTAACTTTTCAATATTCATAATATGGCAATAGACATTGTCATTTTGGTAATTTCAGGATCTAAGACGATAGATTTGGTTTTACTGATTAACGATTATTTGTACTTTGAGTGTAAAAGATGGATAAAAAATATGGCTTAAATCATTCCTTCCCTTTCTGAACTTACTACTGAGTATGAGTATCATTTTTCTTCATTTTCCCCCTCCTATTCATGGCAGCAAATTGCATTATTTTCCAGTAATTAGCCTAGTATGGATTTCAACAATATGCATTACAAGTTCTTTGTTATTCAGAAACTTGTTATTTAGATTTTGTTTCTGAGAAAAGAAAAAGGGAAAACATGAAATTCCAGTACTGCAATAATGAAGATTAATTTTTCCAGCTCTATATATCTGTTTTGAATCCCATCTGATGAACATGCTGCCCAATTATTTTTGTTGGCCATGATATCATACATCTGTAGCCCTAGTAATGCAGTCCTCAAGCCATAAGATCAGACCTCTGCCCTTCATGGCTCCCTGTTTACTGAACTTACTACTGCATTATACATTTTATTTATTCTTTTTCAACCATGCAAGAACACAAAGATATACATCTATGGCATATTAATAATTTAAAATTAATATTATGCATCTTTAATCCATGATTAAAAATCAAGGGTGAGTGCCATTGTGAATTATATATGACCAAAAGTTTAAGAGTTGAAAATATCTGCTCTGCTGAACAACATCACTGCATTTACATAAAATGATTACAGTGAGAAAGAATCAGTTATTTTTTCTTAAGGGCATTATTTCCATTACAATTTTTTTATTACAGGTCTAACCTCTTTTATTTTAAAATTCTTATTTTAATATTGTAAACTCATAAGACAAGTGGTTTGACATTTTGTTGTACCAGTAGATGGAATTTGTTCTAGAAAGTCAGATGTCTGTAGATTGGCTAGTTTAATGGTTCCACTTGTGGTACAAAGTCTTGTGGTAATGTTGTTGGGAGCACCAGGTTATATGCTGATAACACTTTCATGTATTTTATAAAATGGTCTATACCTGTTTTATGCATCAATAATTGAATGTGTAGCAAAATATGCTTTAGTTACTTATTGGCATGGCTGGGATTCTCTTGAACTAACCTGACTGCTTGGTAGGACTAGTGGCCGTTCATATTTTTTACTCAGTTTTTGCTAAGATGTTGGAGCTTAAACACCTGTTTGTTAGTCCTGATACCTGTTAGGTGTGTTCCTTTCTGTGATGCAGATTGATGTAGACATTGGATCATCCTCTGTAGCAAGGAGCGTTATTGGCCTTGTCCTTGGATACGTTACAAGCTTAGTTGTTGATCTTGCAATTTTGATTGAGGTTTGTGCATTGCAGCATTTATTTCTTGTTAAGACTATAGAAGAAAAAGAATTGGGAATTTCTCTGTATTTATTCTTCATCTAGGAATAGGTATTTATACACATATTACATACTCTCTACAAGGAAATATATACAACTAGGAAACTATACAAATCCCTATAATTATTCACTTTCCTAATTAGTTTGATTCCTAAGGAATAATCTAGGAATAATTCCTGTAACACTCCCCCTCAAGTTGGAGCATAGATATTAATCATGCCCAACTTGTTACAAAGATAATCAATTCTAGCCCCATTGAGTGCTTTGGTGAAAATGTCCCCTAACTGCTCTCCAGTTT
>CATIWO010480855.1:0-16887 GCA_949673435.1 Macaranga tanarius
AATGAGATTGGAGGCCTATTGCCAACATTATGTGAACCTACAAGGTCATACACATAGAACAGACCTAAAATGAATATTGGGCTTATCATGCCAAATTATATAGTTATCTCTCTTATGTGTAATTGGTTAAAATTTATTTATCGTAATAGTTACCATAATTAAATGTAAAAGGTAAAAATATATTAATATATATTTTATCTAAAATAGTTTTAGATATATATATATATATAAATATAAAAATAAATAATGATAATAAACCAAAAGGTGTTTTGGTATTTGAGCAGGACTTTTCAAACCCTAATTGATATGGATATATATATAGATATATATCACATATAGATAAGAGCTCTCTGCACATTCATTATTCACAAAATACGTTCTTTGAGAAAGAAACACATAGAGAGAAAATTGAGAGGAAAGCTGCTTGCAAACCAACATCGTTTTGGGGTGTTCTATTCGTGTGGATATCAGCAGAGGACGTTGCTCTTTGGCTGCATCTGTATTCTGATAGAAGACAATAAAAGACTCGAGGTAGGGTGTCATCGGAGTGAACCTCGTCTCTTCCTTCCTACAATCTTGCCATTGAACACGTCTTGGTAAGATTCTATACTCGATTAAATTTATTTAATTCAAATTACTTGGATCTTAGTGGGGGGATTTTAGGGTCAAAATTTTTATTTTCTGCTGCGTGTTTATGACCCGGAACCCAACAGGGTATACATTCTAACCCACATTAGAATTTAGCACCGTTACCAGGGAATAACGGTGTTGGAATTAATATTAGTTTAGGATAGAAAAAAAAGTTGCTTTAGGATTTTATATAGTTTAGTTTTAAATTTTAATTTTTCTTACTTGATAATTAATATATATATTTCTTTTATTTTTGTTTTATTTGTGATTTTTTTTCATGCGACGTGCTCGTAGTTCTAGTAATATTTTATTTTTTGACCCTGAAATTGAACGTACTTTTCATCATTTGCATAGGGAACAAAGACAAGTCAATATGGCTGAACCGCAAAGATGAACTCTAGGTGATTTTTCTTTACCGGATATCACTGAAAATTCTGGAGGAATTGTAACTCCAACTAATGCCAATAACAATTTTGAAATCAAGCCAAGTGTCATATAAACAGTGCAAAATAATTAGTTTGGAGGTTTGCCGGGAGAGGATCCATATGCTCACATCCTCACCTTTCTTAATGTGTGTGCAACCTTCAAGATCAATAATGTTTCGGATGATGCAATAAGGCTACGGTTATTTCCATTTTCTGTGAGGGATAAAGCTCAGATTTGGCTTGCTAGTTTACCTAGCAATTCTATCACTACATGGGACCAATTAAAGCAAGCTTTTCTTCACAAGTATTTCCCACCACACAAGATAGCTAGGCTTCGTAATGAGATTAGCACTTTTAAGCAAAACAAGGAAGATACACTTTATGCAGCTTGGGAGAGATTCAAAGAGCTTCAAAGGTAATGTCCTCATCATAGGTTGCCCGATTAGATGATTCCACAAATCTTCTACAATGGGCTATCCGATGATTCTAGGAGTATTGTAAATGCAGCCTCTAGTGGTAAATGGATGAACAAGACACCAGCGGAAGCTACTAATGTTTTGGAAGAACTAGCATCTCAAGGCTATATGGGTGATGAAACTACTTTGGCAAAAGGAAAAGGAATGCTTGAGTTAGATAACAAAAATATGTTGAATGCCAAGGTGGATGCTTTGACAATTCTTGTAAGTAAAGCTTAAATTAATTCGGTTAAAAAAGCAAGCTCATCTTATGAATTATGTGGAGGTCCTCATGTATATAATGAATGCAATGTGAGTTCAAGTGGGGAAGTAAACTATTTGCAAGGAGGTTTCAACTAAAGAAATGGACCAATCTCAAACACCTATACCCCTCAATGGAGGAACCATCCAAATTTTTCATGGTCCAACCCTTCACAACTTAACCCAAACACTAAACCACAAAATCCACCTGGATTTCCTATGAAACAATAAGCTTTCAACCCTACCCAACCCAAATCGAACCTTGAAACTCTTATAGAGCAATTCATTAACTAACAAATTACTATCAATAAGCAAAGTGAGGAGCAATTCAAGCAAATTAACTCTAAGCTTGAACAACTTGCTACTCATAATTATATCCTTAAAACCTAAATTGCTCAACAAGCCTCTTCTTCCAATTCTAAACCCTTGGGAAAGCTTCCTAGCCAACCAGAGTTTGCACCAAAAGAGACTTGCCAAGCAATTACTTTGAGGAGTGGTAAAGAGGTTAAAAATGTTGCTAGTAAGGGTAAGAAAGTGATTGATGATGATGATGATGTGGTAGAAGTGGAGGCTAGTAAGGGAGATGATGATGTTATTATTAGTAGTAAGGGTGATGATGAAGGTGTTAAGAAGAGTAAAAAGGAAGATGTCATACCTAAAGATGATGAACTCACGATAGATCTTAAAACACTACCTTTTCCTCAAAGGTTCATTAGGCATACATTGGATAAGCAATTTGGCAAATTTCTTGATTATCTCAAGGAGATCACCATTACCATTCCATTCATGGATGCTATTAGAGATATGCTGGCATGGGGTAAGTTTTTGAAGGATATCATAAACTATAAGAGCAAGCTTGAGGAGTATAGATTAGTTTCTCTTGTTGAAGAATCCAAGGCTATGTACTCCAAGTCTCCACCAAAGCTTAAGGATCTAGGTTGTTTCGCTGTTCCTTGTGTAATTGGTGGTGCTCATTTTGATAAAGCTTTATATGATATTAGTTCTAATGTTATTCTTATGCCTTACTTCATCTATAAAAGGCTAGAACTAAAGTGGGTAAATTTGTTATACCTGCCAATTTTGTTATTTGGACATGGAGGAAGATCTTGAAATCCCGATCTTATTTGGAAGACTATTTTTAGTGACGGCGGGTATGATCATTGACATAAAAAGAGGCAAGATCACTTTGGAAGTGAATAATGAGAGTATGGTATTTGATATGTACAAGATGATAAAAACTACACCAATTGAAGTGGCGAGTAGAATAGACTCACTTGAAGTTATTGATGAATGTATTGATGAAGTGATACATGAGTGTATAAGGCAAGATCCTATTGAGCCTTATATGATGCAAGAAGCTAATGTGAAACTCTTGGAGGCAACTTCATACTTTCCTCCTTATAGAACTTCAAGTTTTAAACCATTAAAAAGGGATGATGATCCAAAGTCTACTTTACCAAATGAAGAAGTAAAACTAGAGCTCAAGCCTTTACCATCCAATCTAAGATATGCATTTCTTAACTCTAACTTTAAATTTCCTTTTATTGTGAATTCATTTTTGCATAAGAATAATATTGATGCTTTATGTGATGTGTTACTTAGTCATAAAGGTGCTATTGGTTATTCTATAAATGATTTGAAGGGTATTAGCCCTAATGTGTGTATGCATAGAATCCTTTTAGAGGATGGATCAGCTAAGCCTTTCATTGAAGGTCAAAAGAGATTAAATCCCACTCTTAAAGATGTGGTTAGCAAGGACGTAATTAAGTTGCCTGATAATGGTATTATATATTCCATTAGTGATAGCAAGTGGGTAAGTCCAGTTCAAGTTGTCCCTAAAAAAGGTGGCTTGACGATTGTGAAAAATGAGTCTAATGATTTAGTGCCCACTAGAACTGTCACTGGATGGTGTATGTGCATTACTTATAGAAAGCTTAATAAAGCAACTAGGAAAGACCATTTTCCTTTACCATTCATTGACCAAGTTTTGAAACGTTTAGTTAATTTTTCTTATTTTTTCTACTTAGATGGGCGTAGTGGTTTTTACCATATACTTATTCATCCCAATGCCCAACCTAAGACCACTTTTACATGTCCCTATAGTACCTTTGCATTTAGGCGCATACCTTTTGGGCTATGCAATGCTCCCGCTACATTTCAAAGATGTATGTTCTCCTTTTTTAGTGATCTAATTAATGGTTGTGTAGAAGTTTTCATGGATGATTTTAGTGTCTATGGTGCTAAATTTTCAAATTGTCAAGAAAATCTTTCTAAAGTTCTTGAAAGGTGCAAAGAGTATAAATTAGTTCTAAATTGGGAGAAATATCATTTTATAGTGCAAGAAGGCATTGTTCTAGGCCATATGGTGTCAAAGCGAGGTATTGAAGTTGACAAGGAAAAAATTGAAGTCATAGCTGATTTTCCACCTCCAAAATGTGTCAAAGATATAAGAAGTTTTCTTGGGCATGCAGGATTTTATAGAAGATTCATTAAAGACTTCTCTAAAATTGCCAAACTATTGTGTAACTTATTAGCAAAGGAAGTAATTTTTAAGTGTGATAAAGCATATTTGGATTGCTTTGAAAAGCTTAAGAAAGCTCTTGTTTTAGCTCCTATTTTGCAGCCATCTAATTGGCAATTACCATTTGAGATTATGTATGATGCTAGTAATTACGCTGTGGGGGCTGTTTTAGGCCAAAGAAAGGAAGGGAAGCTTTGTGTGATCTACTATGCTAGCAGGCTTCTTGATGGTGCTCAAATTAATTACACTACTATTGAAAAGGAGCTTATTGCCATTGTTTATGCTTTTGATAAATTTAGAGCATATCTTGTTGGTCAAAAGGTGATTGTCTACTCGGATCATTCTGCTCTCAAATATCTTTTTAGCAAGAAAGATTCTAAGCTAAGGCTGCTTCAGTGGATTTTGATGCTTCAAGAGTTTGATTGGGAAGTTAGAGATAAGAAAGGTAGTGAGAATCTTATGGAAAATCATCTGTCAAGGCTAGATCAAGAAGGATTAAAGAAGTAAGATAATGGTTTACCTATCAATGACACATTCCCGGGTAAAAAACTTTTACAAATTGCTAAAGAGGAACTTCCATGGTATGCAGATATTGCTAACTACTTGGTAAGTGGAGTTTTGCCTTATGGTGTGGACTTTGTATAGAAAAAGAGATTCTTCCATGATGTCAAATTTTATTATTAGGAAGAACTACTATTGTACAAGAGGTGTGGCGATGGTTTAATAAAAAGATGTGTTCCACAAGATGAAGTTCCGGATGTTCTAAGCCATTGCCATTCTATAAAAGTTGGTAGACACTTTGGTGCATCTAGGATAGAATCTAAGGTACTCTTATCGGGATTTTGGTGGCCTACTTTGTTTAAAGATACCCGTGACTTTGTGCTCGCTTGTGATAGATGTCAACGAACGGGTAACATTTCCAAGAAGCATGAAATGCTTTTGTGAGATATTCTAGAGATAGAACTTTTTGATGTTTGGGGTATTAATTTTATGGGACCATTTCCAAGTTCTTTAGGTAATAAGTACATCTTTGTCATGGTTTCCATCCATTACAAATGATGCCAAGGTTGTCAAGAAAATGCTTAAGAAGAATATATCCTCTAGGTTTGGTACTCCAAGAGCATTGATTAGCGATGGCAGTTCTCATTTTTGCAACCATATTATTGAATCACTTTTGAAGAAGTATGGTGTTACTCACAAGGTAGCTACTCCATACCACCCTCAAACTAGTGGTCAAGTTAAAGTTTATAATAGGGAACTCAAATGGATTTTGGAAAAGACAGTTTCAGCTTCAAGAAAAGATTGGGCATTGAAGATTGATGATGCATTATGGGCATATAGAACAACTTTCAAAACTCCCATTGGTCTTACTCCATATCAATTGATTTATAGGAAGTCTTTTCATTTACCGGTTGAGCTTGAACATAAAGCTTATTAGGCAACAAGAGCATTGAATTTTGATTTAGCAAAAGCCGGTCAAAAGTGGCTTCTTCAATTTAATGAATTGGAGGAATTATGGATGGATGCCTATAAAAATGCCAAGATCTACAAAGATAGAACTAAGCAATGGAATGATAAGCACATTCAAAAGAAGGAGTTTCATGAAGGGCACCTTGTTCTTTTATACAAGTCAAGACTCAAACTCTTTCCTGGAAAGTTGAAATTAAGGTGGTCAGGTCCATTCCGAATTGTTAAAGTTTTTTGTTATGGTGCTATCGAGATTATATATGACAAAGGTGAAACTTTTAAAGTCAATGGCCATCATTTAAAGCCTTATATTGTTGATGATCAATTGGAGAAAGGGATCTCCATTCCCCTTATTTCTCCACCTTAATCTTTATTAAGGTACTGGTCAAGTTATAGACCTCAATTTAGCATACATTTCTTTTATTTACCTATTTTCTTGTTTAGTTGCTTATTCTTCTACATTTTATTTCTTTCATTTTTAGTTTTTATTTTATTTTTGTTTTACTAATCACATTATTTTAACATTAGGTTTAATATTTGTTTTATTAAAAATATATTTGTTTTCTAAAAAAAAATTGCATTATGTGCCGAGTCGGCACCCAAAGCTTGATTATGTGTCGAGTCATGATCATTTAGTACTGTCACGGCTTGGCAGGCACATTGTCTTAGTGCCGAGTCATGATGAATGGGCACTGTCACGACTCAGCAACAACACCCATTGAGTGTTGAGTCACGATAGTTTGGCACTGTTACGACTCGGCACATATATTTTCAGTTGGTGCTGAGTCGGCACCAACACAACTTTTCCTAACAATCTCATACTTTTACCACTAACTTCTAAAAAAAATTTATTATATTTGTCTCTTTCACATACATTCCCATTTCTTTTTCTTTTTATTTTTATATTCATTTTCAATTCTCCCAACAACTCTTTTCATTTTCATTTCCCCCATTTTCATTTTTGTCTCTTCTCTATTCTTATTTTTATATTCTTACCATTCTTTCATTTCATTTACTCTCTATAAACTTTCTTCTTCTTTTTCTCTACACATTTCTTTTTATTTCCATTTTTGCATTTGCAATTTTCTTTTTATTTTATTTCACTATGAAGAAAGCTTCTAAGTCCTCTAAAGCTTTAAAGGGTAAAGCCATTATTCAAAGTGAGAAAGAAGACCAACCTATTGATCTTGCTCCAAGGTATGAGGCTCCTTTCCTTATTTTTAATGAACTTGAAGGTGATAAATATGTTCTATATAGAACTACATAAGTGGTTGGTACTAAATTTTTACCTAAGACAATTATTAAAAAAATGAGCATGACTAATGTTATGAATAAATTGTTGACATCAATTGGACTTAAGAAATTTGTTGATTTGGAAAATGATTCTTATGTGCAATTGACTTAAGAATTTTATTGTTCTTTGGTTAAACATGATTTGGACATGCATGCTCTAGACTTTCATATGTTAGGCACTACTTATCAATTGACTCATCAATTTATAACCAATGTGTTTGGTTTTGCTAAAACGGTGTGCATAAAATGCCAAGTGATTTTAATCCACGCTAATTTTGGGCATTATTGATGGACTTTCCTCCCCATTTTGATGCTAAAAAAGGTTCATCTATGTTTATCAAAGACCACAAATTTTGGCTATTGCACAAGATACTTTCATGTCTTATTTTTGGAAAATCAGAAGGCAATCGAGTCTCTATCCAAGAATTGTTTTTAATGTCATGCATTCATGAAAAGAAGACAATTTGTTGGACTTATTGGCTTGTGAATCAATTGCTTGATTGTTCTAACCATTCTATAGGTCCTTTAACCCATGGTCATATGATTACTCAAATTGCTATTGCTTTTGGTATTTCACAATCTTCTTTGTCAAGTATGAGATGTGTTAGGATGATTCACTTTACCAAGCAAGCATTTACCCATGGTGAAGTCATTAATACCAGCTTCAACCTCAAGCATGCATGAGAGCGTTCTTGTTGGATCAAAAGAGAGCAAAATCCATAAATACTGCGGGGGGTAGAGGAAAGTGAGGAAGACAATGATGAGAGTGACAACAATGCAAGTGAGGAGGATGTAGCACAACCATAATAAACAACTTCTGAGAATGTAACTTTTGGTGGAGGAATGTCTAGCGCTCCTACTGATTTGGCTTTATGGCAATAAGTTCTCCATGGTCAACAAGCAATGATGCAATAAATGGAGCATCTCAATTCTAGGCAACACTATACGGAATGCTGGAAAAGGCGTATATCTCATAAGATTGATCGCCTTATCAAGCGTAGTAGGTATCAAATTGATTCCCCACCACCATCGCCACAATAAGATTAAGGGAGTATTTCTTAACTCTTTTTCTCTACACTTATCTTTTACTTGCTTGTCATTTTTTTTTTGCATGATCACATTAAGGGCAATGTGTGATTTTAAGTGTGGGGGAAGGGTCATCTATTTTAGAGGCATGTTTATTTTATGTCTTTTGCATTTAGTTGTGTGTTTTTTATTTTTAGTCTAAGTATTGCATTTGTAGTTTACTATGCTAGTTTGCATTTTTTCAAACTATCTTTTTTATCTTATTTTTTATATACTCCTTTTGAATTTGGAATGATTTTCTTATAATTTAGTTCATTGATATATTAATTCTTAGAAACATCTAAAAATATAATTGATTATTTACTTCTCGTGCTTTATTTGTTAAGAATTTGGACAAGGTAGTGTAGGTTTGATAGTGACTTTTGCCTTGTGTTATTTCTTTTGAAATCCTTTAATCACTTTAATTAATTTGGATTAATGAATTGAGCTTAAAGTTTTAGGGAAATGATATATGCTTAAAAGAGGAAACTATAGCCATAATGCGTATGTATAATTGATCAATAAAGGATGAGGACTCCTTCTAAGAAAATGGCGAGATGGAGCGTAAAAACACTTGTTTAACAAAAAAAAATATATATATATATAAAGAAAAAAAAGAGACACAAAGTGTATAAATCTTATTCCTCTAACCTAATACGGCTATGAATAGTGCTAGTAGCCACTTGATGATGTTATAGATTCCGAGTAAGTTGTGTGCATTTGTGTTTGCTTCTCATTTGCATTCGTTCGGAAAGAATTTCTAATAATATCTCTAGTAAGGTTTATTGTCTAAAAATGCCTTGAGATTGATTGCATAAATACGTGTGCTTTTCTTTTGTTCTCTATGATTTAGTAGTTTCCCTTAGATTTGAAGTTTGATTAATAAATTGGAATTGAAATTTACTTGCATTGATTTCATTTGTAATAATGCTTGGTGGGGTTACTTTATTTTCTACATCATTATTGTCCATATTCTAAGCTTGTGAGGGCTTGTGGAGTTGATTGTCAATCTCTTTTTCCTTGTTTCTTTGATTTAATGTGGCAATGGCCTTTATTAGTGCTTTATCATTTTTGAATTGAAATGAGCAATCTATTGATATTTTGCTTAACCTTTTACTTTGATCTTTGAGTTTTGCTTGAGGGCAAGCAAAGTCTAAGTGTAGGGGAGTTTGATACATTGTAATTAGTATAATAGTTTTAGTATTTTTCATGCATATTTAGGTTGCATTTAGTTTACATATTAGTTTAGTTTTCATGCATTTTATCCCTAATCATAAATACTCTTAATCTTCATTGTTCTTTGTAAAATCATATGAATTTGAATGACTTATAGTTATTTTTGAAGTTTAGGGAAGCTTTATGGACATATTGAAGTGATTTAAGGTCAAAGGAATGAAGGAAGCAAGTTTTGGAAGATTTGTGGACTGTCACCACTCAGCACCTCCTTCCCTTGTCCTTCTTGAGTCGGCACTGATGTGTACTATCATGACTCAGCACACTTCCTTTACCCATTCATAAGTCATGATAGAGACCAACCTTCACGAGTCGGCACAGGCTTCGCGAGTCAGCACAGTGTGAAGAGACACGACCCTTTGAACCTTGTTGCACTCTTTTAGCTATAACTTCCTCTACAAAACTCAGATTTGAATGATTCAAGTTGCTATGGAAAGCTATTTTAGAGGAATATAATTTTTATGAAAACACCTAGACCTAATTTGTTCATTTGTATTGACCAAAATGCCCTTGAATTGACTACCAATGTTGAAGCAATGTGATTCTTCACCAAGATTTATAGCTTTTAGTTTGACATAACTTGTACCCTTTGGCTATCAACTTTTGAACATATTAGTATTTTATTTTGTCTCTGTAAAGGAGAGATAGATAGACATAATTACAAATTAGAGAGACAAAAAGTAGTTAGAACAAAAAGTTATTGATATTAAAGGAAGATCAAAAGAGCATTTGTTTGTAGGCATTATTCTTCATAAAGTTATTATCAAAGGAGATTATTGGAGACTCTAAATTCATTTCTAAGTGTTTCTAACTCTTCCTTTTTATAATTATTTTATTGTTTGAATATTATTTATTTGTGTTTATGTTATTATTCATTATGTATCTAGGCTAATTGCTTAGTAGGTTGGAATTGCAATGGATGATAGTTTCAATGAATTATATTAATTATTTTGTATTATTGAATGAATAATTTGATTTCAATTGAGTACTTAAATGTGTTATATATGCTTGATCACTATATGTAATATGTAAACCAAATATTCACAACGAGAGTTAGGATATTTGGTGGAAAAATAATTGATTTCACTTAAAGGGTAGGAAAGTACCTGGAGATAAGAAATCCACTTTGAGGGATCAAAGAATTGGCAAAGAACTTCATGGTTTTTGTCTATCTCTACAATGACACGAGAGTGCTTATAGACTTTAGATGGAAATGCCCTTATTTGACAGTAAGAGTTGCTCTTAAGGATTTTAGGTCACATTCTCCAATTATTGCATTCATGGTTAATATAATTGTTTTGTGTTAATAATTCATTGTTCTATTCTTTATTGTAAACTTCACTTACAATTTCTTTGAATATTGTTATTATTATATTTTCGTTTAATTTTATGTTTTAGTTAGTTTATATTTAATTTGATTTAAAATTTGATTTATTATAATTTGATATATTGGTAAGCCTATTCATCCTAGTATTTATTCGGTTAATGCTTGATTTCCTCGTTATTCCCTGTGTTTGATCCTTTGTTTATCCTATAATTAGCCATAGAAGCTAGGGTATACATTCTAACCCATATCACCTATCATATGAGTATCCACATGTCTATTATGATATCTCATATCAAGTAGCATGAGACTAACTGCCTCCCACTATCGATATCACATACCGATCAAGAAAAATAGATAGAGGTGATAGTCTTGGGATTAATACTACCTATATATTAATCTAATGACTATGAACATTTATAGCATATGTACCAAATAAGTTTGTCACTCTTATTATCAACTCTTGATAATAAACTCATTCAATATAATACTAAGGGAAAATATTCAAATAAATTTAACACTTAATTTAAATGAATATTTTATTATCAAAGGGATAAATGTACAATGTCTATATACAATAATGGCCCTAGGGCACATCTACACTAACAATTTTCCACTTGCACTAGCGCCATTCGCTATAATATCTAATACCCATCTTCTCAAGATGGCGGTCTAATTACAGTTATGTAAGCACTTTAATCAGTGGATCAACCACATTATTGGCTGAAGCTACCTTTTGTATGAGCACATCGCCCTTTCCAACAAGTTCCCTAATAACATGATAGCACCTTTCTATGTGTTTGGATTTCTGGTGAGACCTCAGTTCCTTTGCCGATGCAATGGCTCCATTATTGTCGCATAAGAGAGAGACTGGCGACATAATGGAAGGAACAATACCTAGTTTGAAGATGAACTACCAAATTTAAACAGCTTCTATAGCAGCATCTGATGCGGCTATGTACTTGGCCTCAGTAGTGGAATCGGCAGTGATACTTTGCCTAGAACTCTTCCAGCTCACTGCACCTCCATTACAGATAAAGACAAATCTAGAGATAGATTTTCTATCATCTATATCTAACTGGAAGTCAGAATCTGTGAAACTCGTAAGCTGTAAGTCACCTTCTCCATAAGTCAAGACTAAATCCTTAGTCCTTCTCAAGTACTTAAGGATAGCCTTAACCGTCACCCAATGCTCCAAGCTTGAGTTGGATTGAAACCTGCTAGTCACACTAATAGTATAGGCAATATCTGGCCTAGTACATAACATAGTATACATTAGGCTTTCTAGAGCCGAAGCATAAGGAACCTTTGTCATCTCCACCATTTCCTCAAATGTTTTGGGCGACATCATCTTGGAAAGGTGGATACCATGCCTAAATGGTAATAATCCCCTCTTGGAATCAAGTGTGTTGAACCTCTTCAACACATTTTCCAAGTAAAGACTTTGAGATAAACCTATCATTCTCTTTGATCTATCTCTATAGACTTAAATCCTGAGAATATAGGTAGCCTCTCCTAAGTCTTTCATTGAGAAGGTCTTAAACAACCATACTTTTATAGAAGTCATCATATCAACGTCATTTCCAATGAGAAGAATATCATCAATATACAAGACTAGGAAAGTGATTTGGCTCCCACTAACCTTCTTGTAAACACATGACTCATCTTCATTCTCAATGAAATAAGCCATCTTGAAGAATCTTTATCACATAAAGTTTCTTCATATATAGTGAGATCATCAACATAAATGCTTTCTTTATGAACATGTAACTCTTGCATATAATGGAGAAAATCGTATCTCTCTGAAGGACGAGATACTCGGTATGATGACATTCTCAATTGGAATAGGCTCCTTGGTTTAATCAAATTCAATTTGATCAATTTATTGGGCTTTTTTAGATGACTCTTTATCTAACACTATTTTCCTTCCTTTGCCATCTTCCTTAAAGAAACTCTTTCTCAAGGAATATAGTATCTCTGCTTACAATAATAACTTGTTCAGTAGGAAGATAAAAGCAATACCCTAAACTATCTTTAGGATATCTAATAAACCTTCCTTTAATAGATTTCAAATCCAACTTGTCCAATTTTAGCTTTTTGATAAAAGTCGGGCACTTCCAAATCTTACAAGTTTAAGACTTAGTTCCTTACCATACCATATCTCATATGGTGTGATAGAAATAGACTTGGATGGAATATGATTAAGGATGTAGCAAGCCATTTGAAGTGTGAAACCCCAAAGTGATATAGGAAGATCAGTGTAGCTCATCATGGATCGTACCATATCCAATAAGGTATGGTTATACCTCTTGGATACACCATTCAACAACGGTGTTCCAGGTGCCATGAGTTATGATACAATGCCATATTCCTTAAAGAACTCTGTGAACTCGGTACTTAAGTATTCACCTCCTCGACCTGATCAAAGAGTTTTAATACTCTTCCCAGTTTGGTTTTCTACTTGGGCCTTGAACTCCTTGAACTTATCGAAGGATTCACTCTTGTTCTTCATAAGAAACAAGTGCCCATACCTTAATAGATCATCTATAAAGGTAATAAAGTAGTAGAAACCACCTCTAGCCATTTCACTAAATGGCCCACATACATCACTATGTATGATTTCCAGCATATCATTGGCTCTTGTCATTTGTCCAACAAATGGTGATCTAGTCATTTTACCTTGAAGACAAACCTCACAAGTTGGATTAGATGCGGATTCAAGATTTCTCAAGATTTCCATCCTTTCCAACTTCATGGTCCTATCCTCTGTAATATGATATAATCTCAAGTGCTATAGATATTTAGAGTTAGAGGCATTTTCAATTAGCATTACTTTCATATTAGATTGAGGCTCATTGTTATTGGACATATTATCAACATAATATAGACCATGTATTAAATAACCCATGCTAATCAATTCATTTCCAAAATGAATTTTACATACATCTCTACTAAAATGGAATTCATAACCCCACTAGTCAAACTAGAGATAGAGATAATGTTGTTATAAGCATCAGGTGCATATAATACATTCTCCAATAACAAAACATAATTATACAAATCAATTGAAGTGGATCCTATAGCTTTGGCTGTAACACTTGCTGTATTTCCAAGTCTTAAGGTCACTTCATTAGGCCTCAACCTTTTCTCTTTTGCTAGATCCTATAAGACAAAGAAAATGTGAGAACTTGCACCGGTATCCAATACCCATACATTAGATGAGCTTTTAGAACATTTATAAGCAATTAAATTAGAGAAAGTCTCACCTTCTCCATCCTTGCCTTTTCCCTTAGCCTTGAAGGACTCAAGGTACTTAGGACAATTTCTCTTCCAATGTCCTTTACCTTGATAGTGGAAACACTTTCTCTTGCCTTGCTCTTCCCTCATGATGGCCATGCCCTTATTCTTGGCTATACCTCCCGTGGGCTTGACAACACTTGTCTTACCTTTCTTTTTCTTATTACCCTTCTTCTTAGTCTCACTAGAAGAGCAATAAGTGCAACCCCCTTTGCTCCCTTGGATAGCCTTTTGGGCCGTCATGAGCATATTCAAAAGCTCCGTAAGAGTGCACTCAATCTTGTTTATGTGGAAGTTGGTGATGGTTTGCCCGAAAGATTTGGGAAGAGATTGAAGGTTCAAATCCACTTGGAGGTGGAAGTCCATTATAAAGTCTAGACTCTCTAGCTCCCCCATTGATCTAATCATGGAGTTCACATGGGCTCTAATGTCCTCTCCCTCTCTTATCTTAGCATGGAAATGCTACTTAGATATCTCATACCTAGCAGTTCTACTATGCTCACTAAACAACTCTTCTAGGTGTAGTAGGATTTCTCTAGCACTTGAGTACTTTTCATGTTGCCGATGGATTTCGGTGGTCACAGAAGCCCATATTATGCAACATGCTTGCATATCATCATCCTTCCATTTAGCAAGAGTTACATGCTCCTCTTATGAAACATTTTTAGGAAGGGATCCGCATAGGTTTTGCTCTATCATATAGAGTATTTTTTTGAAAGCTAAAATAACTTTTAGGCTCCTTAGGCAGTCAATAAAATTAAGGCCCGTGAGCCTATTATTGTCGAGTGTGATTGAAAGTGGGTTTGAAGGTCTCATTTTATCAATTTCTGCAAAAGGTAACAAAATTAATTAGTTGTAGTTATTGTAATCACCATTAGATTTGGTCTTTAATTATAATGGTCTCCCACTAACTTGACAAATCCTACACTTCCAAGTAGAAAATGGAAATCCTTTATTGGATGGATTTCTAGTAGGTAATGGAGTTCTTAATGGGCCACTAATATCCCTCAGGTACACATTGCCATTCTTGGAATATTAGTTCGTATTAAGTGGACAACTCTTTTCCATCACATCTTATGTGAGATTCCACTAATTTGGCTTTTAATGTTACGGGCCTCAGGTTCGCATTGCTATTCTTAGCCTTTGGCATTAGTTAGGTCCATACCATTGGATTAGTGAATATATGGAATAACACTACAAACCTTAGGTACGCCTATTTGCCATTCTTGGCCCATAATGTATCCACACACCCACAAAATCTTATGCTTAATAATTGTTAGTATACCCTAGGGCCATTATTGTATGTAGACATTATATTTATCCCTATAGTAATGAAATATTCATTTAAATTAAGTGTCAAGTTTATTTGAATATTTACCGTTAGTATTATATTGAATGAATTTATTATTAAGAGTTGATAATATGAGTGACAAAATCATTTGGTACATATGCTATAAATGTTCATAGTCATTGGATTAATATAAGGGTAGTATTAATCCCTAGACTATCACCTCTGTCTATTTTCCTTGATCAGTATATGATATCGATAGTGGGAGGTAGTGAGTCTCATGTTACTTGATATGAGATATCATAATAGACACGTGGATACTCATGTGATGGGTGGATCAAACATATGATGTAAGATTTGTGATTGCATGGATATTCACTTTAGTCAACAATCACAATCTTGGATATAATGGTGCATATGGTCCTTTCACCTGAGGCGACACGGTCATCCACATATGGTTGGTTAGAGTTTGTTACAGCTTACATACTTGTGCTAGCCACGTATGGGTATATGGCGTGTGGTGGCTCTAATTGGTTATATATAGGGATGAGTGATCAGCCAAGATGGAATTCATTACCTGGAGTGAGCCATGATAAGATCCTATGCTATTTAAGTTATTCTTGATGAATAAGTACCTGGGCAAGTCAAACTCAACTTACCCGAAAAAAGTTTCGGTGCTAGAAAGAGTTTCTACTAGAAGTCTTGTTTTATCGAGAATTGAACTTAAGATAAGGTCATATGATTGAGACAAGTAGAGTTTGACTAATCTGTGACTTTAGCCAATATCGGGATCTTAAAATGAAAGGACATTTAGTGCATGGTAATTATGTTCTATGGTTCTTATGGATCTACATAAAGCATTCATTTCTATTTGGGTAGTCGTGATATCTATATTAGGGGTCACTCATGACTTATGGGAACTAAATGTGATTAATTGGGATTTTCACATTTAGGATGGAAAGGTGTTTCTATAATATTAATTGTTAATATTATTTCCCATTGCCATTTAGACTTGAACCTAGTAAGTCACACACACAAGGTTGCACTTATGGAGATTTATATTAATTTGATTATTAATTAAAGAGTTTAATTAATCAACTAAAGTAATTATTTGCGCGTCTGCGGGGATCTAGCATATCCCGAAATCTAAATTCAAAGATTAGGACTTAATTGTAATTAAATAAATATTAATTTGGAATTGATTAATATGTGATATTAAGTTCAAGGACTAGATTAATATTTACCTCCAAATGCATTCATTTATGGGCCATGAGATGTACCATGTATATTGATTAAGATGGGCCATGAGATAGACCATGTATATTAATTAAGATGGACTTGAAATGGACCAAGGATGGGGCTTTATTTAAAGAGTTTAAATAAGACCATAAGTTGTCTAGTTTGGTATGGAGTGGGCTTTCTCTAAGTGTAGAGAAACCCATATGTCCATAACCTTAGCCTAACTCATTAAGGGTTAATGAGGTCAAAGGCTAAGGTTATCCATATAACCAAACACCACCCACTCACTTATAAACCAAAGCCATGCATATAGATAGAGTATGAGATACTCAATCTATCAAATGCATGTAGCTTGAGTGTGAGACACTCAAGCTATAGCAATGCATGTG
>CATIWO010480955.1:0-11413 GCA_949673435.1 Macaranga tanarius
CATTATGATGAATGTGATCACTAAGTTTGAAGTTTATGAGACCCTAAGAGATGCAAGGATGGAAAATCTGATAGCTGAAGTAAAGGAGCTGAAGCAATTGATCTCTCAAAGCAAAGGGACTAAGGCATCAACGGAGCCTTCTGTTGAGATCATCGTTCCAGAGACTTCATCCTCGAATGCATCTAACTACGGGAGTTTTCTTTCCCCTTTATTTTTTTGTTTTGTGTTTATTTTTATGTTTAGCATTTTAGTTTATTGCTGCATGAATAAAAGACCTTTCACTTGAGTTTTTTGAGCCTATTTGTGCTAAGAGTTAGTATCATTAGGTGTGTTCTTCTTGAGTAAGTGTGTTAAACTCCTTTTAATGCTTGGTTTGGATTATTAAGTTGGAGGAATAACTTGTGATTAAGAATTTTTAAATTTTAATGAACTTAATGCTTACTTCGTCATTGAGTGATTGAAATAGTGTACTTGATAGTTGAGAAAAATGTTGTAGGGACTTAAATGTAGTTCATGTATACATTGGCACTATATCTAAAATAAATAAAGAAAATAAAAAAGTTCCTTAAGCGAGATGGAGCGTAAAACGCACTCGTGCATTACTCTAATGCTCTCTAAAGGGTATGAGTATCCAAAGGACTTTGTTGAGGTATCCACATTGAGTAATATGGAAAGGTGGGGGATATCACAATAGAAAAAGTATAAGAAATAAGTTTTGTGCCTTTTAAGTGTTATTAATGAAAGAACTATGTGTGTGTTAGTGTTTCATGCCTACTTTTATTTTTCTTGGTTGTTAATCATGTTGTTTCGTAAATTCAACGAGGGAGTTTGCTCTTCACTTGGTAATTATTATGTTTTTGGTTATGAGTTATTGCTTTTATTTTTAGTTTTTAAACCTTGTATTAAAGGGATAGTATGATGGTTCCTCGAGTTAAGAACTACTCATGATATTGATTCTTTTTATGAATAGGTTATTCTTTTGTGTTTTGCTTAAGGACAAGCAAAGGCTCAAGTGTGGGGGTATTTGATGAGTGTGAAAAAACACTTATTTTAAGCACTCTATTTTATTGCATCTTAGGCTTAGTAGTTGCATTGTTAGTTAGTTTTTAGTTAATTTAGTTAATTTTGCTATTTTGTCTTAATTAGTAGGATTTAGTTGTTTTTAGATAATTTCTTTTATATTTTATTTTATAGGATGCATTGAGTTGAAGATTGGATCAATTTTTGAAGTTTGGATAGGCTATGGACTCAAGATAAATATTTATCTACGTTGGGAATGAGCATGGTCGTGTTTGTTTGTTGCATGGTCGTGCCTGAGACTCATTTATGCCATGTTACAAGGTGGCACGGCCGTGCCAAAATCGAGCACGGCCGTGCAAGGCACAAAGCTCAGCAACAAATTGTCTCTTGCGCACCCATGCCTGACTTATGTGGCAGCCTATGAGATGATAATTTTTAGCTAGAATTTGGATAGAAGGGGACTTATCTCTTAGTTTTTGATTAGATAGAGTTTGAAAGGGATTATACTACCTTTCTCCCTAGGTCTTTAGGTCTATAAATAGGACCATTTCATATTCATTTAGAGGTTGTTCTTATTTTTGGATTCTACTATAGTTCTTGTTTTTGGGTTGTTCTCATTTTTCTTTGGCTTCTATTTCAGAATATATTTTCATTTGTTTAGTTCATAGTAGAAGTGATACTTGGCTTGAAATTAGAAGAGCAAGGCTTCTTGACATCATTGAAAAGGGGTTTTTCTTGTATCACTCTTTTATTTATTTAATTATGTTCAAAATTATTTTCATTTCTTGTTTGTTTTCTCTTCTTTTTAACATGAGTAGCTAGATCTTTTCTAGGGTTCTTATTTTGAATTGACCATGTGCTTATTGTGATTATGTTAGGTTGCTAGATTTAATTCATTGGTTGTTGTGGAGCCTAGTGTCATTTTAGGAATGATCAACCTAAAATTGAATTGATACTATAGGCTTAATCGAGAGATAGGTTCTGTAGGAAATGGCAATGACCTATTGGTTGTTTAGTTAGTTGAGAGACAATTAAGTTAATCAATATTGATTAAAGGTTGTGTTTAAAATTAGAATTAAAAGGCATTAGGTTGGTGAGAGCCGGTTAACTTAGTGTTGATTAATCTCCAATTAATTATAGGTTTATCTGAGAGAAAAATCTATAGTTTCTAAGATCCCTTCAAAATGAATTAAAATTAGTGTAGACCTAGTTGTGTAATCAATCCTTTGAAATGGTCTAATTGAGAATAAGAACCCTAGCTTTTAAAATTTGCATTAAATTTATGTTTTTACCTTTCTTAATTTAGTTTCTTTGAAATTCCAAACTCTATTTCGTTATCTAAACAATCAAACATTGTGAGTACTGCAGTATTCAACCTCAAATCTCTGTGGGATGATATCTTTATTTACTACTTGATATGATTCTGGACGCTTGTGGATTAGTACACATCAGTCAGCATTAGTGTCCTGACACACAGTATACTTCACTAAACTCTCAACCTTCGTAACTTCATAAGTTATGGTGGTCCACTGGACGGCCATATCTCTAGTATATAGCTGTGAAAATACTACACCAAAGCTGAAAAATAATTTAAAAATAAAGTGGTGAGTAATTTCATAGGAAAATTACCCAGTGAGTGGCTAGAGATATCTATAGCACAAATCTTAAAAACAACAATCCAACACTCTATACTATATATTCACATATAAATGAAATTAAACTTAAAGGCAAATAAATGAATGAAGTTGTCAATATTTCAAAGATAATTTCACTATCATCTCATTTCTTTATATTTTAAATTCAATAATTGTTTTTTATTAAATAATTAAAATCTCTCGTACCACTACATGTTATAGGAAATGGATTTAAATTCCCAATTTATTGTTCATAAATATTTCGCTCATCATGTTCTTTGAATTGTATATCGAGAGCTTGCTAGCTTATTCCACATTCACATTTTTAAATATACTTATTCATTATATAATATACAATCTCACCATAATACTATATCCCTCAAATATATATTTACATTTCAAATCTCACAACACTCAGCATCTCAGCTCAAAACTCTCATACAGTCCACACTGATTGTATGTCATATCATCATTTCTCAGTAATTTCATATGCATACTTATCAACCACATGGATTCGTCCTAAAGGCACCTCTAAACTCATGCACTATCTCAAAGATAGTTATCATGTGGTTGGCCAACTCACTCTCAATAATATCAATACATATACATATGTATATCTCTTTCTTTATTCATATATATATATATATATATATATATATATATATATACGTTTTTACTTTAATATTATAATTTCCATTATAGCTTTGAAATTTTAATTATCATTTGAGATTCACTGATCACTTTGATTTCTTTCGTACTTTACATTTCATATGTTCTCAGTTCAGCACATCTTAAATTATAAATTTAGTCTCTATATTTAAGAATTGATGATTTATACACTTTATTTGATATGTCAAAAAATCATTCACTTGAGATCAATAGCTATATTTCATTTTACTTAATTTAGTTAAATCACATTAATTCTGATATTCACGTATGTTCCTCAATGTTTGGGTTTGAGTGTACGTTCAAAAGGTTACGTTTTGATCCATTTATATTGCAAAATAGAGCTACAGAGGCACCACCTCAGTATAGAGGCATCGCCCAGTGCCATTGAGGCGCCACTTGAGTATTAAGGCACCGTCCCTATCCATTGAGGCATCGCCTGATCATTCAGGCACCGCCTGTGTCTTCTCAGGTGCGTTTTGCACCAAAATTTTGACAAAAACCCATCCCAAAAATCCATATTTTTACACCAATTATACTGTAAGCAACTACAATATAGATTCCCTTCTTTAAAGTGCATTAAAACATGCATTTGGACATATATATGTATTGTTTTCTATGATCAAAAACAATAATTCCAGCATCATAACTCAAAAATTTTAAGTTGAAATCCTAAAAAAAATAATAAAAGTTAACTACTCATAAGATTAGAAGCTTAATTCCAACAAATTCTGAGCTCTTTGAAATCCTAGCTATAGTGCACCACTTCTTCTTCTTTCTTCCTTCTTTTTTTTTCCTTCTATTTTTCCTTTGGTTTCTACGTTCTTTAACTCAGAAGCTTATGTTTTTTTCAATCCTCTATTATTTACCCATTTCCTCTTAAATTCCCACTTAATCTTTTCCTTTCAATTTAGTCCTTGATTTATTTCAAATTCATCAAAATCTCCCATATTCAATGTCGTTCTAATTATTTCTTTTAAACTTAATTTTCTCATAAATAAAACTCAAACATATTTAACTAAATCTTAACTATTACTAAATCATATAAATCCAGTCTTAAGGACACGAATGTTACATAGTGGTTTTGGTCATATATTTTCTTCGTCTTCTAAGCTGTCTTCTTCTCAATTTTGGGCTCTTTTTTTTTTCCTTTCATTAACAGTAAATATAAGTTTTTAGGCTACTCTTGCATTAAACATACTTGATTTTACAAGATATGACAAAAGCCAAAATAACTAAGTTATTGGTCAAGTTGGTCTACCAATTTTCATGGATGCATTTATATTTGTTGGTCTAACTGTAACATCATCTACAAAAGTGATTTTTGGGAGAGTGATCTCTAGTCCAATCCAACTTCTTCATCAAATTGGAGGGTTCACTACAATGAGTCTAGCTATTATTGGAATTAACCTAGTAACTATAATAACTAACATTACTGCAAATGTAGTAGCGCCTACTAATGCACTTGTGAATCTTAGCCCATCAAAGTTCACATTTAAAAGAGGTCCTCTTTTAACAACATTGCTTAGTATTGCATTTTAACTCTGGTGATTACTTCAATCTACTGAAAGTTTTATTTACACTTGGTTAGTGACTACTCTGCATTGTTGAGTCTAATTGGATGTATATTACTAGCAGATTATTACCTAATTCAAAGGACAAATTTAAGTGTCAAGGATTTATATACTACTAGTCTATATGGAGTATACAATTAGGTTGTAATTTGGTTGCAATAATTACTTTTGTTTATAGAATTTTTCCCATGATTCCAAGGTTCTTATAAAAGGTTGCAATCCTAACTACAATTTCAGGCCCTTTTGTTAATATACACAATAATAGTTAGTCTTTTAGCTTTTTCTTTACAGGTTTTCTCTATTGGATCCTGTCAATTGTAGCAGAAAAACATAAGAAATCACTGCCTATAGATTCTCTTTGGCTAGGTGAAACCTGAGAACTTTTTTTTTTACATTTTCTGTAGGCACATGAAAATTGCATGCTGTTTGTAAAGAATAATAATGACAATTCTGCTGTCAATTTCTTAAGTTTTATATGCATCCTGTGTATTAAATAACGTATGAAATGTTGAATTTAATAGGTATATGTATCTTTAGCAGGCAAGCGCAAACAGATTGCATTACAAGGACAATATTCATCTTTTAAATAAAGTGAAAATTAATTTTAAAAATAAATTATCACAGAACTTAAATTCTATAACTCAATATGTTTTTAATGTTAAATAAAGTGACCGCTACGTCACTCTCACTACAAAAGTTTAAACTTCTTATCAGTATGCTTAGTTCTTGATATAAATTAACTTTTTGGTCAATTTACCCATCAATTTGGTAAATCTGATCAATTAGTCCAAACTAACTTTTTTTTAAAAATATTTAATTGACTCTGAAATTTTTTTTTGACTAATTCACCGCAAGGCCTATATACATTGACCAATTAGTTTCAATTTGTCAAATTTTAAAATATACAATATACGCAATAGAAATAATTAAATTGTAAAAATAAATATAAAAATAAAAACTAAATTTTTTTAAAAAATATGACTTATTAAAATGATTAATTATTTTTAAAATTCAAAATTAAAAAATTGAGTTGCATCTATGTAATTTTTTAGTTATAACCAAATAGTTTATATATATATATATAATTGAATAATTATGAATGTAGCTTTAAAAATCATTAATTTCAATTTTAAAATTTTAATTTATTTTTACATAAATAAATATTAAGAAAAATAACCAATATGTAAGAGTAAGAGAGAGAAACATCAAATTTTAACTATATAAAAACTATAAAACATTATTTTTGACATTTTACTTTTTAAATTTTTAAATGTTGTTCAATTTAAATCATAAGTTCACCATGATAAAATAATGAACAAATAAAAAAAATAAAAAGTCATGGAAAATTAATTTTTAAACTTATGTGTCTAATATATTTTAAAAATATAATAAAAATCTAGTTACTAATTGATAAAATATTTTGAATAAATTAGTTAAAGTAAAAACTTTGGAGTAAATTGAATGTCATTAAAAAAGTTAATTTGAACAAATTGGTAAAGTTTGTGGACATATTAGCAGAAAGGATTTTTCTGCAATACCTACCGTTAAAAACAAAAAAAATTTCAAAAAACAAGTTACCTGTTATAATAGGTTAGCTGGTAATTTTTTTAACATAAAATCAAAACATTTTTAATTGCATTATTTTTTTTAACACTTTTCAAAAATTCTTTAAAAAAAGCTGGTAAAAATTTTATCAAACAGAAACCCTAACCAAAAAAAAAAAAAATTTTGAAAGATTCATATCACTTTTTATCTCTCAAATTCAATTACTACTTTCTATCCATTATATTCATCTTTCAAATTTAACTATTACTTTCTGTCTTTTATATTCAACATCAAAAATTTAGATTAGTTACTAAATATTTATAAATTTACAATTATTTCAATTCAATCATTTGTATTATGGCATTTTTCTAGTTCCTCGAATGATTCAAACAAAAGATGAAATTAAATTTTTATCTGTTAATATAATTAAGTCAACCTGTATTTTTATTTTATAGTTTCTGGTCAATTTATATCAGTGTAGTTAACATGTATCATTTTGTGGTTAACCATATATCATTTTGTTGTCAACCACAATCGATATTTTTAGTAGATTCATTATATGTAATATTTTATGGTGAAGCACTAAATGAAGGTAGTGAATATATTTTTTGTACGAAATTCATTATATTTAATATTTTATGGTGAACTACTAAATGAAGGTAGTGAATGTATTTTTTATAGTATGTTTTTACTTGAAAATATATGGTAAACTACGCATATATCATATTTTGGTCAATCTAATCTCATGTTTTAAGGTAATTATTATTGTTTTTATATAGATGATGCCTCAGTGGGATAATATTTTTGAAAAGAATAATGTTAGAAATAGGCATAATGCGTACACAGCCCACTGAACTTATCAGTTTTTTTCACTTTGGCACCTCAACTTACGCTTTTGCCATTTCAATACCTGAACTTGTCTAAAATATAATTTTTAAATCCCTGTCATCACATTAGCGAATCAGTATGTGACACGTAGGGGCATTTAACTGACCAAAATCTACAAGTAGATGTGTTAAATTGACAAAAAGTGGCAAGTACGGGGGTGGTAGATGTACTATATCATTAGATTAGTATATTTTAGGCAAAAAACGGCAAGTTCAGGTGTTGAAATGGTAAAATCATAAGTTGAGGTGCCAAAATGAATAAAAAAAACTGGCAAGTTCAGGGGGCTGGGTATGTATTAAGCCTTATAAATATAAGTGATGACTTGGATTAGGATAATGAACTGTATAATGATAAATAAAAGCTTCACCTGGCTTTTTATGTCCTGTTTGGATTTTTTTTTTTTTTTTGCCATTTTTATTCATAATATGGAAAGAGGAGCTACAGATTGATTGAATGAATGTTAATAGTTATTTTTTCTCCATGAAATTGAAAACTAACAAATTAAATTCTCATTAAGTAGCAAACTCATTTTTTTTTTCTTCAATGATAACTGACATTTGCAGTAATTTTGAAAATATATTGATGGGTATGATTTTAAAACCATAAAGCTTCAAACTTTAACCCAAAATCCAAGTAATTGTGATAATAAATATGAATCCAACAAAGAATTTTAAAAGGAAAAACACACCAAAGATAGTTTCAAAAATATAAACTAAAATGAGCATATACACACAGTGATAAGCAATCGATTAATGAGCATTGTTAAGTAAAATGATCCAACAAAATGAGAAAAGAGAATAAAGTAGAAAAGGGATTGTCTGAAGATAGTGATTGAGACTGAAAGTGAAGGACTTGGGTATTAGTATTGTTGCTATAATTAGCCATGGAAAACTAATAAACCACTTTTTTTTTTCTTTTTTTCAATTCATATAATGTGAGAAAGGTAGCAATAATTAGCACCCAAAAAGAAAGAAAAGTATCTCAAGAGAAAAGAAGAGAGACAAGAAATAAATAAATTGATGAGAAGGAGGACGAAAAGAGAAAGGTTGATTTCTTGAAAAGGACCAGAATAGCTTATACTAGGCAAGTTTTGGAGGGATCAAGAATAAGTAAAGAAAGGAAAATTTAGTTTTTTAACCATTGGATTAAATTATAAAATATAAACCATTGGATTGAAATGATAAAAATAACCTACAACCTATAAAAAAATGTTACCTCCACAACACATAATAACTTTTATAAAGGGAAGTTTTTTTTCAAAAGGAAAAACACACCAAAGATAGTTTCAAAATATAAACTAAAACGAGCACATACACACAATGATAGTTTCAAAATATAAACTAAAACGAGCACATACACACAATGATAAGCAATTGATTAATGATCATTGTTAAGTGAAATGATCAAATAAAATAAGAAAAGAGAATAAAGTAGAAAAGGGACTACCTGAAGGTAGTGATTGAGACTAAAAGTGAAGGATTTAGGTATTAGTATTGTTGCTACAATCAGCCATGGAAAACTAATAAACCATTTTTTTTTCTTTTTTTTTTTTTTAATTCATATAATGTGAGAAAGGTAGCAATAATTAGCACCTAAAAAGGAAGGAAAGTATCTCAAAAGAAAAGAAGAGAGATAAGAAAGAAATAAATTAATGAGAAGGAGGACGAAAAGAGAAAGGTTGACTTCTTGAAAAGGACCAGAATAGCTTGTACTAGGCAAGTTTTGGAGGGATAAAGAATAAGCAGAAAAATACTCCGTTAGAAAGAAAAGGTTTGAGGTGTTTGAGTAAAAAAAAATTCTCTTTATAAAAGTTATTCTACGTTGTGGAGGTAATGTTTTTTACTTGTTGTGGGTTATTTTTATCATTTCAATCCAATAGTTTATATTTTATAATTTAATCCAATGGTTAAAAAACTAAAGAAATCTATGCCTTCAGAGTATTACAGAAGGCTCCTAGCAGAAAATGTGATACTTTAACGATTTTATAAATATCCACCCAATTAAAAACCCTAAATCTCAACATTAAAGATATGAAGGAGAGAGTCTAAATGAGAAATTGGAAATCGGAGAAACTAAAAATCAGAAAACTGCTCAAGATGCCCACTTGTTCGTACTGTGATAACCGTAATGTACCTTATGATGCTTACAAGCATCACATCTTAATTTGCAATATGGGCCTAAGTAAATACTAGTCCCATTAATGAGAATTAATTGCTTGGTGTTCAATACATTTTTTCTTTCCCAGATTTGGTACGAGGCAGAGAATGCTAGGTTCAACATAAAGCCCATAATGATGGCAAAATGGATGGATTTGAGTGGGTATGGGTTGGTATAAATAAGTTAAATCTTTAATTATTTATTTATCTATTTATAATTCATTTATTATTGTTTATATGAGTATCCATACTTATATAATCCATATAAGTTTTAGAAATTTTTATAAAAATAAATCAAAAACAAAAAAATATGAAAAATACTATTGACTTTTTTCTTTCAAAACTAAATTTTTTATTAAAAAAATTCAAGAATACGGTATTTACATAAAAAAATTTCAAAAATATGATATTCTCCAAATAAAACAGCAAATAAAAGGAGGCAAATACAAATCTCAAATTAAGAATTCAAATACAAAATAACTATCAGTTATCTATTTTATCTACAACACTACTAGCAAAGTTTAATAACACATAATCTCTAATACATTTGAAGAAACTAAATACAAGATAATCTCTAACATATATATTTCACTTTTAAAAATTTTAACTAATTCATCCACTCAAAATTTTGTAATATTCAAAGAAAAATAGAGTTATAAAAAAACTAATTCAAAACAATTAAAAAACTAAAAAACAATCTGAAAATAACCTGAGAATAAGTCAAAAATAACCCGAAAATAACCAATTCGAATAGTTATATTCACCTCTATTTTATAAAGTATAAATAGAGCACCACATTGCATGTTTCATTGAATATGTTTAGTTAAAAAAATCATATATTTCACTTTTAAAAATTTTAACTCACTCATTTAATAAAAAAATTTGTAATATTTAAAGAAATAAAACAGTAAAAATATAATAATAAAAAGAACAATTCAAAACAACCAAAAAATATGGACAACAACCTCAAAACAACTTCAAACCAATCTTAAAACAACGTCAGAAAAATCTTAAAACAACCTAAAAACAACCAAACAACCTCAAAACAACTCTCAGAACAACATAAGAACAAACCAAAAATTCAAAGCAACCAAACAACATCAATTTAACATTAGAACAAACCAAAAACTTAAAGCAACCAAACAATATCAAAACAAACTCAAAATAACCTTATAACAACCTAAAAACAACCTCAGAATAACCTAAGAATAAACCAAAAACTCAAAGCAATCAAACAACCTCAAAATAATCCTTCAATAACCAAAAAAAATATATCACAATGCATACCCACCAAATCAACGAGAAACTATGAATTGGCAAAAATCAATCAACACTCATAATACCATAAATACAAATCCAAAAATAAAATGAGAAAAATATAGAATACAAGAATCACCCAAGTGCCAATAATAAAAATAATAAAAAAAAAAAACTGATTCATCAAATCAATAAAAATTTATAAATTGGAAAAAAATTTTCAATGTCCATAGTACAAAAAATACAAATCTAAATATAAAATTAGAAAAAGAAGAAGAAGAACATGATGATGATGAATAAAAAGAAGAAGAAGAATAAGAAGAAGAAGAAGAAGAAAATATCTTGTTTGAACTTTCTTTGTTGCTGTAAATCCAATGTTAGTAGGTATAATTTTACAAATCTTATTATGGTTAGCAATTGGTTTGGGAGAAGAATAAAAAAATTGATGGATTTTAGGAGAAATCATGAAAAGAAGAAGATCGTAAAACTAAAACACATATAGTTTAGAAGTGAAAAAAACACCATATTTTTAAAATATTTTATTTGACTTATGCTATTTTTGATATTTTACCTAGGTTTTACCCACCCATTTAGACCTATTTATTATGAGAAATTTACCTCAAATGCTCTATTTTTTATTTTATTTTCAAAAATATCTCACTTTTTAATTTAT
>CATIWO010480968.1:0-11406 GCA_949673435.1 Macaranga tanarius
TCACCAGAAACGTGACCATTTCTCAACAGAAAATAACTAAAATAACTACTAAGCAGCTAAATGAATCAAAACGACAATGAAATTGATTTGTCATGTATCAACGTTATCTAATTCTATGAATACATGGAAACTTCAACTAGTAAATAGGAAATTTTTGAAAAGTTGAAAAGGTTTACAAATTTGAAAAATTGGGCAACTCGTTTTTGGTTTACAAATACATTTCTTTAGTTTTTTCCAAAATAAGAAAGAAAATAAATTTAAAAAATTACATTTTTTTAACTAAATAAAATAATTTATAATTACACTATTAATTACTAATAATGAATAATTTTTGAAAAGTTTTAATATTTAATTATATATATAATTTTATTATATTTAATATTTATCAATATACATGTATATTGTACAATATGTTTTCAATATTTACATATTTCTACTCCCATGTTTCAATATCCTATATTTTTAAAAGAGATACTTTTAGTTCTATAATATAAATCCAAATCAACATCAAACCTCTAGCACCAAAGCCTTTTGTTTTTGAAAAAATAATTAATAAGCCTTTACTTTTTTAGAAAAAATAATTGATATTCCAAGAAAAGCAAAACAAGTGGATTAAAATTATCAGCATAAAAATGGTACGAAATGAGTCTTGCTATCCATACTTGTCTAGAACGTGCATGTGTACTCATTTATCTCATAATGACTCATTCTTCAGTACATATATATAAAAATAAAAATAAAAATAAAAATATTATCTTAATAGTTATTTAATTATAACCATCGATACATATTAGTATACAACGATTATAATTAAATAAAGATTAATTTAATAATCCTAATTCAATTTATATAAATATAAATATATTTACTGTAGCAAGAGTCATAACAATAAACAAGTAAATGTTCTTTTCACAGTCTAATCACTCCCAGTGAAATTCCACAAACTACCCATAAATAAATAATTTTTTCATATATAGCATTACGTCTAGCCTAACGTTTCAAATTCAATCAAGAAAACAAAAATTCATCGAACGCATGTGATATCAAAAAATCATATGCTAAGATGCAATTTTTTTTTTTTTTTTTGAAAAATATCATTCTAACCCCCTTATATTCTTAAATTTTTTGACATTTTATCTTTATATTTTTATTTTGGCACATTGAGCCTCTATATATATATATATATATTTATTTTTGGGACATGGAGCCTATATTGGATTAAATAGGATAATGGCAGTTAAAACAATATCTAGTTTGTTCCCTGTAATTTTAAATTTTTTTATTAAATCATTATAATTTTTATTTTTAACCAATTAAGTTCCTAAAATTACTAAAACAACTTAATTAAATTTAATGTAAATTTTAAAAATTATATATCTTTTCAATTATTTGTTCTCTAATTGAGATGTCAGTTATTTATTTCTAATAAATTATAATATTAATATATATATATAATTTTAAGAAATTATAAAAATATTTATAATGAAATATGTTGGTTTTGGTTGTGCATTAAATATATTTATAATTAATAAAAAATATGAATGCAAAAAAATTGAATACATGATAAAAATTTTAACTAATAAAAAGGACAGATGAGCTATTCCAAAAATGAAATATAATAAATCATATTCACCTTTATATATTATTTATCATATTTATCCAAATATATTTATATTTATTGTTCAAAAAATTTGTTATATAAATGTACAGTATAAAACAAACGATTGGTGTGTGTGTATTTTTAAATGAGAGAACTTAAATTATTTGATGATGATAGACAATTTGTTAATAATAATGTAAATTTAAAATTTATAAGTTTAAATATAATATTATAACAAATTATTTTCTATTCGTTTGAAAAATATTAATTAATAGAATTATTAATTTATTGAGTATTAATTATAAGATATATGAATGTATATGATAATATTTTTATTTAATAAATATTTAATTTTTCACTAATATTCATTTGCTAGATAGATAATTTTTCTTTTTTATTAGTTAAAAATGTATCATGTATTAATTTCTTTGTATTCATATTTTTTATTGATTATATAAAAAATTAATTAACGATTAAAATATACATATCTTATTATATACTATTTTTATAATTTTTTAAAATTATATATTTGTAATCTTCTAAATTAATTAGCAATAAATAACCTACATTTCAATTAGATCAGAAAAAAGATGAATAAATTTAGTTGACTTATTTTAATAATTTTAAAAACTTAATTGATTAAAAATAAAAATCATAAGAATTTAATAAAAATTTTATAGAATTGCAAGAACTAAATTAGATATTTTTTTAGCTGCCGACATTTTATTCAGTCCGACAAGGACTCGATAATACCAAAAAATAAAAAAATAAAATAGCAACATATTACAGTAAAAGTATAAAAGTAAAATATAAAAAAATTAAGAATACAAAAGTTAGAACGGACTTTTCCTTTTTTTTTTTTTTTTTTTTTTTTTTGTTAGAAATAGAACCCGTACATCATTATATTATTACCTTCATCAATTATATCACATAGTTGTTCAATTGGCGGCTTATTGATTTTTTTTTTTTTATCATTAAGATGGTGTGTTTTTCAGACTTATATTTCAAATATTTTAGAGATATATGTACATTAAAAAAAAAAAAAAACTCTTTGAAGGCTATGCTTGAGTGGACATAAGGAAAAGAAAAAAGAAATTTAATGAGAGGAATACTTTTGAACCGCTGAGAAAACATCATCTTTATCAATTTTACCACCAATAGTAGAGGCGAGATTCAATGCATCCATTTTCGACATCTTTTTTTCTTCTAGATTTTAAGATCTACAACATAAAAATAAACACATAAAATTACTGAAATTTCAAATTAAATTCAACCACTAACCTGGAAATTATTTGATTTAATTTAATAGGAAAAAAAATTTAGTAGAATTAGAGTAGCAGGAAACAATTACATTACAAAAAGGAGAAAAATGGAGGCTGCGATGTGATGATGATAAAGAAAAGAAAAGAAAAGAAAAGAGAGGGAAAAGTGGAATCAGGTGCTGAAGAATGAAGCAAAATAACTGGATTTTATAGATGGAGCGCTGCCACTCTATCTTTTTTTTTTTTTTTTTATATATATTTGTTTGTTTGACTGTTGAAGACAAGTGGGAGGCATGTTTGACTTTTGAAGACAAATGGCACTTTCATTTTTCAATTTTTGAGATTTATGTGCACTTCATTTTTATTTATTTTTATTTTTTAAAGATGTATGTGCACTTCATTTTTTTTCTTAATTAATTTATTTGACTTTTCTTTATGCTAGAGTTAGGTTTTTGTTTTTATTATTATTTTATTTTATTTGATTATTCATATTGTACTTGAAAAATAATTTATTTTTTCTTGATTAATTACTAATATATTATTTAAGTTAGTTGAATTAAGTGAAGATTAATTTAATTATAATAATAATATTTTATTATTATTAAATGTGCTTTCCAAATGTGATGAGTGTGAGTAAGATTTTTTTAAGCATTTGAGAGAAAAAATATCTGTACATTTAATGAAATTTAAACTCTAGAGTAATTTTACTTTTTTGTTTTTGGTATTTTTAATATTCATATTTTTCATAATAAATTTATATTTTATTTATCTATATTGATCGTCATAAGTTTTGTTTTACCTGTATTGAGGGTAACAAAATCATTTAATAAAAAAAATGGTGAGGTGTAATCAGTAAAAAAGTAAATGTCAATAATAATAAAAAAGCTAAAAAGTAAGTGTTACCAGCATTTTTCAAAAATAGAAATCAACACTTTTTACCATCAATAAAATACCTTCACCTTTACCACTAAATTAAAACTACATATAATAGGATCTCCATATCTAATTACTTGTTATATAACATAGGAAATATATATTGGCAATACGACGTAACCAGTTAATTGCAGCAACTCCAATCCATACTTAAAATAAAATAGGTTGGAGTTTGCGTTTTTTTCTTCAACACAAACATAATTCCCACACCAGAATAAGTTTTTTTTTAACACTAATCACTGTTTACAAATGCATTTTGCTTTTATTTTTCTCTTTTTCTTTTTTTTTTTTTCTATTTCCAACATATTCATAACTTTTAAAACAATTTAGTTCAAAATTTTATTTTATTCACAATAATTTTTAAATGAATTAAAAAATATTTAAATAAAAATGTATATTTAACTACAACAAATCTATTTTTTAGTGATAATTTTTTTTATTGTCACAAAAATTATTATTACGAAAAGGAGACAATACATGATAAATTTTTTTATTTAATCACAAAATCTAATTTATTAATTAGTCAAAATCATATATGATAATATATTATATTGTCACAAAAAGTTTCAACTTTTAGGATAACTTAATGAAATATTGTCACAAAAATAACAATAATATTTAGATTCATTTTTTAGTGATAATTTTTTAATTGTCACAAAAAATAGACAACATGTGACAAAATTTTTCATCTAATCACAATATTTATTACCACCATTAAGAGTTTTTGTGACAATAAATTATCTTGTCATAAGGAAGGACTATAGATGTTATATAATTTGTGAAAATATTATTTTTTTTGTGACAATTATTTTATTTTATGTTACAATATTAATTATCACTAAAATTAATATCTATGATAATAATTTTGTTGTCACAAATTGGTTATTATTTGTGTCAATTTTATGTTATCACAAATTGACATAGACTTTTAGCTACACACGATATAGGTGATAATTTTTTATTGTAACAAACATATATTAGTGACAATTTCAAATATTTTTGTGATAATATTAATTATCACAAATTCAATGATTTGTTGCAATGTTTATAAAACAAATAAAATTTAATATAATTAAAAATATTATATTAATAAACTTAAATAATTTAACAATAAAAATAACATTCATTAAGACAAACAAATTATGATTAAAACTCTAAAATTAAGCATTAAATAGAATATTCATAGCCTAAAATAATTTAATAATTTGGTATACCAGTTTCAAATCCACCAATATCATTAAAATATTCACTAAAAGCATTAGAAGTATAAGGCGGTGGTGGTACTTGTGGTTGTTGGCCATTTTTTCTTATATATATATATATATATATATATATATATATATATATATATAAATCTTTCTTGTTCAGCTTGAGTAATGACTTGAATTCTTAAATCACTGATAGAACTCACATCTCAATGCAAAATTTTATTTTCTTCTTTCAATTCTTTGAGTGCCAAATTTCAGTTTTAAATTTCCAATTGATATTGCCTCTCTAAACTTAATTTTCACAACATTTCTATAACCTAGTTATTTTATTCTTTGATGCTATTAATAGTACATTAAATTTGTTCATCATTTTTCTCTTCAATTTGGCTTTGCCTAGGAGATATCGGTATTGGATAATCAAAAGAAGAATACTCTGACCCTTATGAAATATTGTTGATATTTTGTGACCGAAAAGCTTGTTTTAGACTGTTGTTATTATCTTTAAACTTTTCAAAACCTTTAATTATATGCCACATATGATCAAATTAGAAATCTTTTTTTTTATAATGGGCATCTTGTATTAGTAATATTTTTGCGTGATTTAACTACAAATTGTTATAAATATAATATAAAATTTTCAAAGATATAGAAAAATAAATTAAAAATAACTTAAAGATAAATACTTACAATATCTTCATTTGAAACATTATTTGGATGCATATTCTCAACTTATTTGATGCACCCATTCAATTTCTTCACTGCTTTTTCAATAGTTTGAATTTGAGCTTACAAAGAGCATTTGCTACACTCCTCCTGTAATATCCTGGTCTTAAGGTTAACTAACATATAATAGTTAATAGGATTAGAAAATAAGATTAAGGATCTATTAGGTTATTGGGGTATACTATAGGGGCTAAATGGTAATTTGTTTTAAAAAATGAGGAGCACTGTAGCATCTCCTCCTTCCCACGTTTGCTTCTTGTTTTCATGGCTTTCTTCGCATTTTTTTTCTTTTTTCTTTCTCCTCTACTCCAATTCTTTTAAGCAAAACAACATCAATTCTCCTTAAGCTTCCTATTTCAAATCAAGATTTCATTGAATTCAAATATTTTGAGGTAAGTGAATTTCTTTATTTTATTTTCAAACTTTTGAATTTTCGGTTAAAATTGCATATTTTGATAATTTGGCTAAGTTAGAGGCTTTAGTTAGGCTAAAAATAGACCGCTGTAAGTGTAAATATTTTTATGATGTTGTATTAGTGTTGAATTATGTTGGAATTGATCAAAATTATGCAAAATAGAGGTTTTTGACTCCTGCAGCTCATCTGCAACTCACTCAGGTGATGCCTCAATGCTGAGGAGGTACCTTAGTGAGCTGAGGCGGCGCCTGAGCACTGAGGAGGCGCCTCCGTAGCCTTTTAACGCCTCTAGATCTTTTCAAAAACTTTTTCAGACCATTTTTAGGGTTATAAACCATACCAACATACCATATATCAACTAGGTTGAGTAAAATTTAGATAAAAAGCTAATAATCTTATGTTTTACTTCTTAAATATTAGTATCAGATCCTATTACGGCTGTAGAACATAGGGCATGACTAGGTAACTAGATCTTAGTTTAGCAAGCTCAGGTGAGTGGCTAAACCTATAATTTTAGTTTTTGAATGTAACATTCATGTCCTCAGGACTGGATTAATAAGATTAAGTAATAGTTTAAGATTTAAATTAAATATGTTGAGCTTTATTTTTGAGAAAAGTTGAGTTTAAAAGAAATAATTAGGATGAAATTAAATATAGAAGATTTGGATGAATTTGAAAGGAATTAAGAACTAAATTAAAAGGAAAAGGTGAGGTGAGGACTTATAAGGAAATGAGTTAAATCATATAGGATTGAAAAAAAAATTTATGAGTGGATGTCTTTTACTTCTTCTCTTTAAGTTTTTAGTTTGAAATTCCTGGAGTATAAAGTTGAAAATTTATGTTTTTGAACGTAGAAACAAATGCATCTATATGTTTTAAAAGCCTGTTTTAGTGAGCTTTAAATAATGAATTTTGTATTATAGTCATTTATGGAAAAATTGGTGTAAAAATTATGGATTTTTGGGTTGAATTCTGTCAAATTTTAGTGTAAAATGTGCCTAAGATGCACTCTAATGGCACTTGAATGATCAAGCGACGCCTGAGTGACATTGAGGCGTCACCTCAATGGAAAGAGATGGCGCCTCAGTATTAACGTGATGCCTTAGTACTCAGGCAGCACCTCTGTAGCTCAGTTTTGCATTATAAATGAATCAAAATGTAAACTTTGGAACGTAAACTCATATTGAAACAATTATGAACATATGAGAACCCCTGAAATAATATGATATGAGTAAATCAAGTGAAATGAAATTTATTCATTGATATGGAGTGAAATAGAAATTCTGACACATCGGCTAAAGAGTATAAATGCTCGAGTCTCAAACATAGAGACTAAATTTATAATTTAAATGGTATTGTGCAGGGTACATATGAATTGTAGAGTACGAAAAAAGGAAATCAAAGCAAACAATGAATTCTAAATGATAATTGAAATGTAACGTTGAAATACAAATTATAATATGAAATTAAAAATGAAAATACTGTAAATATATGAATAAAGAGAGAGATATACATATGTCTATGTATTAATATTGTTGAGAGTGAGTTGGCCAATAAATTGATACTGTCTTTGGGACAGCGCATGGGTTTAGAGGTGCCTTTAGGGTTAATCCATGTAGTTGAAAGGTATGCATACAAACTTATTGAAATATAATGATATGATATGCGGTCAGTGTGGACCATATGAGAGCCTTTAGCTGAGATGCTGAGTGTTGTGAGAGTTGAATTAAAGATGTATTTTTTAGATATATAGTATTATGGCAAGATTGTATACTATACAATGAATAACAATATACATAAAAAAAGATGTGAACGTCCAATGAGCTAGCAAGCTCACTAAAGTATAATATACAAATCAAAGAACTTAATGAACAAAACATTTATGAACAATAATTTAAGAACTTAATCCTTTTCCTATAATGATATGAGAGTTTATAATTATATAATAAAAAATGATTATTGAATTTAAATATAAGAAACAAGATATTAGTGAAATTATTTTTGAAGCTTCGACACTTCTATTTATTATTTACCTATGAATTCAATTTTATTTAATAGTAATTATTTAATATTGAGTATTGGATTGTTACTTTTGAGATTTTTGTTATAGTTATACTTAGCCACTCACTGGGTGTAGTGTTTTTCAGCTTAGGTATAGTGTTTGCATAGTTATATTAGAGATATGGCCGTCTAGTGGACCACCATGACTTATGAAGTCATAGAGTCAAAGAGTTTAGTAAAGTATGTTATGTGTCATGACATCGATGTTGACCTTACCTTATGAGTCACAGTTAAGCCTATAGGGGCAGCAGTCTATATGTCCACCATCTGTGAGGAGCACATTGACAGCATCTGCACTACCTTCTGAGTATTCTATAAGACCACCACAGATATCTAGGTCATCCTGAATTGAGTGTGATGTAGAGTTAAGAATTTTACATCCTTTTTGGTCTTTTTGCTGTTAGGCCATCCCACACCCTTAGAGCTTGTATAGTGATACTTTTTTGGATTACATGGAGGGGTGATCTATAGTGGTTTGGTATGTGACTGGAGTTCTTTTACATCCATCACATCTTTGTCGGCTTAGGTTCTGACTTTTGAGGGAGAGATGCAGAAGCATAGATATTGATGTACTTTAAATTATTTTTACAGCATCAGGTACTCTCAATGTATATATTTGTTAATGTACATATTTTTATTAGCATGGATGGATGTATAGTACTGAGTAATTTATATATATATATATGTGTGTGTGTGTGTGTTTATATTTAAAGTATATTTTCTTGCCATCAGATTTTGATTTTAGAATGATTAAGATTTATGGATATTATTATTTATTATTTTGACATTGTAGGTGGTTTTATATTAGAAATATATATACTTGATTATATGTTGTTAAGAGATTCTTTCTGGAAGTTGAGGTAATATCTCTCCTATTATTGATTTATTAGTTAAGTATACTAGTGGCATTGATGATAGGTAGAGGTGTTATATTAAAAGTATATGTAAGAACATGTTGAAGGATATAAAATGTTTTGCTATGATTTCACTGATGTTTCCTTACAAATAGTTTTCTATCAAATATTAAGTTATTATTGTTTTATACTTTACTTAGTTATGCAACATAAATTGGGAATATATGGTAATATATTTGTTACTAATATAGTTAAAGTAATTTAAAGCAAGAATGTGTTGATTATTACTCTTTTATGCAATGATTATATCTCAGCAGTATATTGATTGTTGTATCATCTAAAGATACAAATATTATGATTTATTAGTAATTTGACAAATGTGAATGTTTGATTTATAAATAAATCTATACACTTGTGATATGTATCCTTTAGATTACACAATGATGACTGGTGTCTTATCTCAGTAGTATATATAAATATATATTTATCTCAGTAATATTACTTAGCAACTATCTTTGGGACAATACTTGGTTGTACATATAGCCTTTGGGGCATACAATCAGGTGGTTAGCCTTTCAGGGGCAGCTTTACGCATGCGTATGACCAACATTATATATAAACACTTGGGCTGCCAGCATCCTCATTGCTCCTAATGTATTAACAATTTAGCACAATCTTTTGGTTATACATTTAATGAGTGTATGGATTAAGATTATTTTGAATGTTCTATCAGTTTAATAGAAATTGTGTAGCTATATTGATATAGTATTTCAGCTATCAGCGAATTAGCTTTTCAATAAATCATAAGTATGATTTCAGCAGCTCTACAAATTTTAGCAAAGTAGTTCTTATATATTATATTGCTATTATAGAAAATAGCTAACATTCCAATTTATTTTTATTTTATCCACTCATTGAGTATTTTTATACTCACCCCTTTTTATTTAAAATTTTCCAGATCCTTTGGAGTAGCAGCAATAGACTGTAGAACCTAACTTGTTCATCTCATTCTGAAGTATAGTAGAGGTTATGCCAATCATTTAGTGTTTTGTCCTTTTAATTATATTTAAGATTATCGTAATATATATCTGATAGACTTATTTAAACAGTTAAGGATATTTAAAGGAGATTGTGATATGTATTAATAAATACCAAAGTTATTAGCAGTAAAACTATTTTCATTATCACATTATTCTCCTCAATATTAGCCGCTAGCCAGCCATTCACTAGAATAGAATTGTTAAGTCTAAGACTTTATTTCTATTTTATTTTTATAGAGCAATGCTGGCAAGATTTAGAGGTGGTAGTGGTCATGGTAATAATTATAGTCGCGTCACTAGAATCACTGATATTGGCCAACCTTATAGGAATCTTCTAAATCATCCTAAGGGGATGGATGATTTGTCTTTTAGTGGAGGGGAACATTTGGAGTCTACTTCTGGTGATGTTGCATCAAGAGCCTATCCAGCTGCTCCACCTTCGTAACCTTTTCTTACACCTCCAGCTCATCCACCACCAGTTCCACTTGATCCTCAACCAGCACAGCCATCACTTCCTTTTCAGGCTGATGTTAGTATTGGAGCTCTTATGACCCAAGCCTTTGTAGTGACTATGGCTGCTCGTGAGCAGTATTGTGATCCTTAGATAATAGTTAATCATGCATGGAAATTAGGTGTATACGATTTTGAGGGGTCTATAGATGGTGGACTAGCTGATAAGTGGTTGAAAAAGTTAGAGAAAGCTTTTCTTATTTTAGGGTTGACTGAGATTGAGAAAGTGCAGAATGTGCATGGATTTATAAAAGGATTAGCAGATGATTGGTTGACTAGAGTTTGTCATCTTTATGGTGAAGGGTTGATATGGAGTGTATTTGTAACGACCCCAACCAATACACCTCAATATTACCCAAATAAAAATAATAAGCATTCTAGGCTATTATAAAAAAAAAAATACAAACTCCATAAATTATATTTAAAAAAAATCATCACACATACATTACTTATTACATATATATCCACAACCCACAATATATACATGGATATATATAGTTGTACCCATAATCACAAACTATACTTTCTATTTATTACAAAATCTTAACACAATAGAAAATACTAAATTGTTGGCTCGACCTTGGCTCTAGATGCAGAAATGCTAAACGATGTCCAACCAACTAGGATACACTCCCAAAGTAGAAAACTCTGAAAAATTCAATAATATTGAGGGATGAGTACGACTACTCAGTGAGTAAATCAAGAATTAACAACGGGGAACATATACATATATTAAAAATAATACATTTACTTATCTCAATTTCCAATAAGCATAACTCATTTCCAAAACAATATACAAG
>CATIWO010480998.1:0-16492 GCA_949673435.1 Macaranga tanarius
TTCTTTAAATTTTTAAAAATTTTAAAATTATATTTTTATAAATTTAATAATCTTAAAAAAGATTTAAAAATATCGTAAATATATGTTTTGAAAGTAATTTCATCAATTCTTATTGTTCATGGAACTAATTTTTAGTAATTAGTGTTAAAGTTAAATTTTTATTTGATTTTTAGGACTTAATTGCAACAATTCTTTAAAGAATGGACCGAATTTTACTAGATTAAAGTCAAAATGAAACAAAAAAAAATTAAGGTCAAATATAAACTTTGGAGTAAAGTTGAGGGTCCAATTTGGCCCTTATTCCCGCCCCTTTAACGGTGTTCGTATGAAGTTTTTTTTTTTTTTTTTTAACGGTGTTATGGACGAAGGGTCCCATGTGGCCCAAAAAAAAAACGTTAAGGTCCATTTTAGTCCAAAAAAAAATAAAGAAGTCCAATGTGAGATTTGGGCAAAAGTTCAAGGTCCAATTTGGCCCTTTTCCCTTTCTTAAATCACATGAAGGGTCTTTGAGGGGTGTGTTTCATCTCAGTTGCTTCTGTAGAAATTTGGTTAACTAGAAGCATAATATGTGGCCCATGAATGTTGCACCCTCTGGTGCCTAGGCATATCTTGACCTATTTTTAGAGTTTGTAACTATGAAATCATGAAATAAAGTGGCCTTTTTGTCTTGGCTACTTAGCTTAGTGAACCTGCAGATCATTGTAAGTGAGACTTATGCATTCGACACTTGCTACCAAGGCACTTCTCCAAATTATTCGAAGAATAAGAGGTCCATGATGGAAAGACCCACCCGTATAATATTGCCATCTCCATGTGTAAATGAGTAGAGCCGAGTCTGTGACTTGGGAGCTACATAAAATTGACATCATCTTAACTTGCTTTTACAGAAGAGATTTAAGTCAAAGTAGAGGGTATTTTGAGTATTCCATCAAGTTCAAGTGGAGTTTGAGCTCCAAATATAAAACTTGATCAAACTTGAATCGAAATTCAAGCTTCAGGCTTAGAGTACTATAATCAAGTCGACCAGTTCTTAGAGTCTGAGGCTGCCACACCTTTTAACCTTTGCAACTGTTGTTTGACCTTTAGAGGTACAAGTGGGGCTGAGCAAAAATGACCCGGACTAAAAAACCAAATTGAATCACGTAAATTTTGTTCGGTTCTCTTTTGAAATATGGAAATATAAAATTTTGGTTAAAATCAAATTGAAAAAACCAAACTTTGCATGTGAACACAAATATATTTGGTCAATTGAAAAGCAAACTAATACTTTTGGTTCAATACCAATAAAGGAGAAGTTTTTAGGATATCAGAAGTAGGGGTGAGCAAAAGGCGGTTCGGTTCGGTTCAAAAATGATTAAAACCGAATTAAACCGAACCTATATCGGTTCGGTGTAAAAAATCTTAAAATCGAACTGAACCGTTTTCGGTTCGGTTCGGTTCGGTTATTTTTTCTTTTTTTTTTTAATATTTTTTCACTTTTTAATTTTAAAGTTATTTTATTTATGTAATTTTACAATATTCTAATAAGATTTATAAGCTATATGAATGTTAATTTTTTATACTTATTTTATTTATTTATTTTTTAAAAAAATCAAATGAACTGATTCTCTAAAACATTTTTAAATACGTTTTGTTAGAATTTTTTTTGGTAGTAAATAATTTTATTAAGAGTTTTATATATTTAGAAACTAATATTATTAATAAAATTTAAAATATTAATAATAAACCAATCAAACCGAACTATAAATATATATAAAATTTTATAATATACTATAGTTCGGTTTGGTTCGGTTTTTATCTATTTTTTACTCTAAAAACCGAACCGAATTTATTTCAGTTCGGTTCGATTTAAACCGAATTAGTATTTTATTTTTAAAAACCGAACCGAACCGACTGATTCGATTCGGTTCGGTTCGATAATTCGGTTTTCAGTTATTTTTGCTCACCCCTAATCAGAAGATGTCACGCTTGAATCCTGTTATTTAAAGAAAAAATAAAGTTAGTTCAGTTCTGTTGAATTCTAGGTGAGCATTCATTTCATTTTGAATCGAATGCCCACCCCTAGGTGCAAGAATAAACAATATATGAATTGAAAGATATTCACAGAAAGTTCGGGGGAAAAATATAGAACTTCAATAAAGTTTTTGGGGAAAATTGACCATTGAGCCAAAACTCATCTAACGTTTATTAGGTTTCATTCATTTTGATCAATCATGAGGTAAAGAAACTATAAATTTTTACTGCTGCAAGTACAACTTATTGCATTTCCATTTAGCAAAGTCACATCAGATGATACAATTTTGAATTGTCAAGAAATGACATTTAGTAGTTGGAGGCTGATGGCTTATATATGTCAACAACACCATAATCATAGTTTTGTTCGTTTTCAAAATCATTTTGCATTCCTTTTTAAGAGGGAAAGTCATATATGAATTCCTTTTTAAGCTTTTCCGCCAAATTATTCATCACCATTCAAATCTATTATCCTCAACTTAATTTTATGGGAACAAACATGCATCTATATTTAGGGGTGTAAACGAATCGAGCCGAGCCGAGTTGAGTTTTGGCTAGCTTAGACTTGGTTTATTTATAAACGATCCGAACTCATTAGACCGCTAAGTATTCGCGAGCTGTTTACGAGCTTAAATGAGTCTAAACAATCTAAATTTTTTTTCTAAAAATACAATATATAAACTTAAATTATTCATTAAAAAAGTTAGAATAAATTATTTATTAAATAATTTATTATAAAATTATGATTTTTTGTAATAATATATTTTTAAAATATTTAAATGAATAAAAATTTATATATTATATATCTAAAATTAAATTATTAATACATTAAAATTATGAGCTGGCTCGTGAGCTCTTATTTGAGCTTGTTCACGAGCTTTCACGAGCCGAGTTTTGCATAGTTTGAACTCGGCTCATTTATTAAACGAGCTTCAGTATACGAGCTCGAGCGAGCTTTTAACGAGTTGAATGTCGAGCTGCTAACGCTGAGCCGCTCATGAGCAGCTTGGCTCAGTTACACCCCTATCTATACCTTCGTGAATTCTAACAAAAAAATATATGCATTACAGATTCAGCAGCACGGTGCAATATGATGCAACACTTCCAAAAGAAATAAGGTATTCCTAAATTATGGTAAGACAAACTCATATGGTTAGCTTAGTTGGTAAGGGAGATTTCTCCTTTCTTTATTGGATGAATTTCTAACTTGTGACACTTCAAGCCTAACTCAAGTAGCAAGAGTCTTTACTTTTAGGAGGAAAAAATTTTGAGTTCAACTCCTTTCCCACACACATAAGTATGTGAGATCCCAAGTTATAGTTGTGGCTCACAAAAATAGTTTTAAAAAAATACTAACAACTAACTATCCCCCTCTCCCTCCCAATGATACTAGATCTCGTATCACCTGTCTTAAGAAAAGAAATTTCTAACTTATGGATTCAAGTGTAAGGGAGATAATACTTTTTGTTTTATTATTTTTTCTAGTATGGATTTTTTTACTAGACCATATAAATGAACTTGGTATAATCATGAAAATTAGCTTATAATATCATCTAATAACATTTGTTCGAGGAATTTTAATGATAGATTTTATAAAATCTATAAATTCTACAATTCATAGTTTTCTTTTGAAAAAGAATAGAGTAGAATCCATGAATTTTGTGAAATTTATTATCCACAAAAATGAAGGATTCTAAAATTTCTCATAAGAAATTACCCAAAAAAAAAACAACTCTTATGATATATATATATATATATATATATATATATATATATATATATCTTTGAATTCTATGTATTTAATTTTATTATTAAAAAAAGGAATGCATAAATCAATGGAATTAAAAATTTTAAAATTCGTTAATTATACTAAAATTTTATATGAAAAAGATTATGACAAATCTACATTTCGCATGATCGGTTGCTTTGATGAATTACCGAAGTTTCTAAGACCACTAAAAAATTGTATATATACAACAAAATTAGATAATAAAGAGCTTTTTTTTTTAGATCTCATAAAGGAATAGGACATATACAACAAAATATAGGCAGGCAAGGCCTAATAGGCAGAAGGGTACAGGTGCAGATCATATTCAATTAGGTGAAGCTGGAGTTGATATTGGGTATTCTGAATTTGGTAGATCAAACAATAGGTATGTAGGCAAAGTAGGTGGAGATGAGAAGTACTTTGATAGTGATGACCCAGGCAATGACCTCAATAATGATAACAAAGTGAGTGATGATGAGGTGCCAGACAGAAGATAGAGCTTAAGGATTGAATGTGATCTAAAATGTCCTATTCCTTTATGGGAAATTGGCTTAGTGTTTGAGAATGCTGTGCAGTTTAGGGAGGCATTTGCTAAATATGCAATTTCAAGGGGAGTTCAATTAAGGCTGAAACCAAACGAAGCTGGTCGAGTAAGAGCAAAGTACAAATGGTTTATAAGTGCAAGTAGAGATGGCAATACAAATGATTTCACATTCAAGACATACAATCCTTTGCACAATTGTTGGAGAACCAATAAGAATAAGTTTTGTACATCAAAATTTATCGCTGCACATTACAAAGACAGAATCGTTTCACAGCCATCGATCAAGTTGTGGGAGTTGCAAAAGCTTTATAAAAAGGAACTGAAAGTGAAAGTTGGAACAACTGTTTACAGGAGAGCAAAGTTTCTAGTCATGTCTCAATTTATGGGTGATTACATTGAAGAATATAATAAGCTGCAGTGGTATGTTGATAAAGTGATAGCATCTAACCCTGGTAGCACCTGTTTTATAAAGACTGATACAAGTCAGCTAGGAAAGGTTGTATTTGACAAGTTTTATATGTGCTTGTATGCACTAAAACAAGGTTTTATACAAGGTTACAGAAAAGTAATTGGACTTGATGGCTGCTTTTTAAAGAGAGTATGCAGAGGTCAACTTTTGTCTGCTATTGCTAAAGATGGCAATGGACAAATGTATCCAGTTGCATGGGCTGTAGTGCAAGTTGAGTGTAAAGAGACATGGAAGTGGTTCCTTAGGGTTATCAGAGATGATTTACAGATGGAAAGTGGACAGGGTTTTATCCTGATGACTGATATGCAAAAGGTGAGTCAACTGACTTAACACAAATGTGAATTTATTTTTTTTTAACTGTTAGAAGCACCATTAATGCTATTTGATAAGTATGATGATTCTTGTGACCACAAGGTCTAGTTTTTGCAATCCATAAAGAATTACCTGAAGTTAAACACAGAATGTGTGCTAGGCACATTTAGTCCAATTGGGTAAAAAAATGGCGAGGTAAGGAGAGAAGAAAGAGGTTTTGGATTTATGCTAGGAGTAGTTTTGAGGTTGAATTAAAGGATAATTTGTTGGAACTGAATAAGTTAGGAAAGGGGATTGTAGAGGATGCATTATGTTACAACAAAGAAAATTGGGTAAAGGTTTATCAAGGAACTGAGACAAAATGTGATGCCGTAGAGAATAACGTATGTGAGACTTTCAATGCTTGGATTTTAATTCCTAGGCATAAGTCAATTATCACCGTGTTGAAACACTGTAAATATGCTATTTCTGATTAATAATTTTTTTATTGTGTGAGATTATTTCTAGGGCACTATAAGTGGTAATGAGGCTATCAACCTTGTATTGAGAGCACATAATGCAACTGATGGTACAATTCAGTCTCAGGTTTATCTATAGTTTTTTTAAATAAACTGCATTTCTACTGTAGTTATCTGTGGGTGAATGTAACTTTTGTTTCTTGATTGTGTGAGGGTTTACAGGCCATTAGTAGTGGTATTGAACATGTGAATATTGTGAACAGACCAAACAATGCAACTGATGCTGCATTTCATTCTCAGGTGGATTTTTAGCTTTTTTTTAATTATTATTGTTCATTTGTACAAGTGCAGTTTGCATTTTGTGGTATTGATATTTTTTTATTATGTTGATTTTTATTACATTAGGTTTTATTATATGAGTCAGGCTTAATATGATGCAGTTCATATAATTAATTTCAATTTTACATTTGTTGAATATTTCATTACTGGAAGCAAGGTGGAGACCAGAATAGCAACAGTAACAGTAAAAAGTCCAGCTCAACTGTTGCATCATCATCACAGAAAAAAGGAAAATTTGAAGGCTATGGTGTGTACACCAACCTTAAAAGTTGATTATCAATTGAAAAACTAAGTATAGTACAACTGTGAACATTTTGTGAACATGTGTAACATATGCATTTTGGTTATAAAATGTGTGTTGGAATTGTGATTTAACAGGTTCGATCAATAACCAAACAAGTGCTTGACTATAGAAATCTAAAAATGGCAAAAGAATCTACTGGTGATGTTGGATTTCAACCACCTAGCCTTAAATTCAAAGGAAAGGCAGCAATCACAAGCACACAACTCCAACAAATGAGAGCTAAGTTGAAAATTCAAAGAAGAACTGAATTACAAGCTCACTCTGCAGATGGGGCTATACCTGGATTATCATTAAGTCAAAGTTCAATTACAAACAGAGTTGCAACTAGAGCATCATCAACTAGCAAGTCTAAAGCTTCATAGACAATCTAAATTGTGATGATTTAGGCAACACTTTTTGATTTAAAACCTTGATGCTATTAAATCAAACTTCTGTATATTTTTGGATGCTTTACGTTTGTTGAAGAAGGTAGCTTTCAATGCTTCTATTTTGGCTATTGTGTTTACTAGTTCAGCTTTTGTTCAACAATGATGTAACATATATTATGTATTTTGGTTCACTTATTAATGTCATTGTTATTTTAACAAATATAGTTCATTTTGGTTCTTCTTATTACTTTTTTCTCTTTAGCTGAAGTTGCAAATATTGTATCAATTGATTGGCTAAACAAATCATTTTATTAAGAAACATCTGCATTACAGTGCCCACAACAAAATCCAGCAACCACCTATTGTAAACTTCTTTCAAACATCTGCATTTAAACCAATATTTACTAATATGAACTACAATCAGCTAATTGAAACTACTTTAACTAAATTGAATCCATATAATTTGAATAACAACAATCAAACTTAGAAACACAACAAGACTCATCAGTTTAGTATTTTTTGCTCTTGCTCTGTCCCTTTCGAATTCAGCCTCCTTGGCTCTATTTATCAACCGTGCAAATGAATGCCTTAAATGATCAGGCACTGGTGGATCATACCATTGAAAATAATATACAGGGATTTTGCCTTCCCACCTGCAAATTCACACGATATTTTTTCAATTTCCATGACCTAATCCTGCAAATTAGTTATATAACACAACACTTACACCAAATTTCGGACAACCAAAAAACCTTCTCTCTGGATTTGCTTTTGTTTGTGACACTTTCAACATAGCTATTTCATTGCAATCACAAATGGGTAGAGTAAATTTACTGTGAATTGAATATCTACTTTGTGATGACATTTGCCTTTCTGATCTCGATGCCATTTACGAACTTCCAACTGAGATATTACAAACATAAATTAAAACTAAATGGAATATGAGAAAGGTTGTAAAAACCAGAATGAAAGAGGAGAGAGGATGCTGAAGATGAGGAGAAGAGGAGAAGAGGGGGGATCATCTGTAAAAAAATGACAAAAGAGTCCTTACCTTTCTCTTTTACTTCGATCACAGTCCCTTTCAACGGACTACCGCACTTGTCTGTAAGTTTAACCACTCTCTATGCCACATGGGTAGGGAGTGGTTTAAAAGTTACGTTTTTGGTGAGTTGAGTGGTTTAAATGGAAAATATGGAAGTTGAGGTACCAAAATGGTAAAAAATGCCAAGTTCAGGGGGCACCGTATGTATTAAGCCCATCATTTAATATTCATATAGTCACCTTTATAATGCATTTAGTATTCACAATCAACTCACATATAAAGAATTATATATATCCAAATATGTGCATTTACATTCTATCACCTCCAGCTCCTACAATCACCAATTCCATAATAGAAAAATATAAATATAATCAATAAGCAATTGAATACTTCATCTTAATAATAAGGATATCATCTTGCAATAATTCACACAAATGTAAGAATTCACATTCTCATATCTTATTCTTATTGTTTAGTATCATCGACCTTGTCGATGGACACTTAGCTAATCAATTGATTATCATTTCACATGGTCGATGGTCACAAAGCCAATCAACTTAATCAATTACATATAGTTGATGGTCATAAAGCCAATCGACGTATTAATCACATTGAATATCTTCAATCTCCTTCCATATGTAATAATATATACCGAACATATTATGAAAATATACCATTATATATCCACATCACAAAATATCTTATATCATAACTCATGAATCATACTCATCTATATGCATATCTTAACATTGATATCACAAGAACAAGGTCAAGCCCATGTTATATTCACTTGGCATATTACACAATACAACATAATACTCATATACAATTTTTTTATTACATCAAATAATATTAACATTCTATGAACAACATTAATCATCTCTTGTATCTCATTCATAATATTTAATAACTACTTACTAAAATACTTTCTACCTCAATAAGTGAGAGTTCTACCTTGCTCTTAATAACTCCTACATAAAACCGCACATCAAAATCATATACAACACATCTCACTTTCACTCTTATTTATTTAATTCAATCCATTATCCATAATTCGATTTGTAATAAAATCATGTACACAAATTCCAAAATTCTAATTTCTTATAGGAATTAGCACTATGAGTTTATTTTAATATCGTTAGTGGTTGCAACTTCGACAAAAGACATCAACTTTTCCATATTGCTTTACTTGTTGACCACCCATAACAAGAATGCGATGTTCATGACATTTTTAGTTACCTTGTCTTAATTCTTTCTGAGTGAAAACATGTTCAAACTTCTATTATTTCCCACAATTAATGTCTTTCAACTCTCAAATATAATTACTAATAAGAGTTCTAGATCATAAGTCGAGGAAGTCTCCTCATACGATCATGACTGTCTGAATATATATAGACTATTATTCTTTCTCTAATATTCACATATATTTTGTCCTTGTCTTAAACCTTGACATGAATTACATAACGTCCATATCTTTGCTAACAAACTTGAATCCATTCTCATCATCATTTCCTTTTTAAGGAAAGTAATTTCCTCACTCTCAATTTATTTTACTAAAATATCGTACAACTATCCTTCCTTGCTAAGACTATTCAAAATTACTTGCCATATTCTCCTTCATTTAATAAAAAAAAGTATTATCCATAAAATAGTCACAACTGATTCAAATACCGTTAAAAGTCTGGTTCATAAACTTCATAATCATAACTAATATATTAATCACTCCCAATGATATAATAAAAAATTTATGATTTTCATTCTTTCCCAAAACACTATAATATCTTTCTATTAATCAAACAAGTCCTCACTTCAATAATAATAAATGATACATAATTAGTCTTCACTAGAATTTAGCTCAATAATTCATAATCAATTCTTAATTATTTCTCATCATTCTTGTTCAATATAAATGGAATTAATGCCATCATTATATACTATTCAATCCATCAATTTATCCTCTTTCAACTCCCACGATACTATTCTTTATAAAATAATCAATACTGAATAATTGTTTTAGTTAATCTGAAATACCTTAGAAAATTCTATAATTATAAATTCATCCATTAAATAGGCTTCTTGCCTATTCCAAATCATATATGGTGTAATCACAACTGGAATCAACGAACATGTACAATTCTTCATCACTCATTATCTCTATTCTCTCTACTCTCGAATGTGTATAACTATATCTTTACATAACAAGTTCTAATATCCTGATAGTTTCATAACCAATTTATTCTCAAAATAATACTAATCCTTCTTCAACTCTATAGCTATTAAGTTCACACATTTCATATCAAGTAATAGTTCTAAACAAAATCCTTATCACCATTTTTTTTCCATTAGTATTACTTGACTCAATTAGTTGAAATTTTTCATTACTTCTTGTCAATGGACAATCTTTAACAAATTGACCTGGTTCTCTACAATTGTAATATATCCTTGGCTTAAGACCCCAGTACTTTCTTAAGTATTTATTACCACCATCATTGCAATTACATCCTGGAAATATTATACCATTAACTTTTCATCTTTTAAACTCTTTAAATTCCCTATTAAGTCTTTCCTTCATTAGTTAGCCGAACAAACGCTCGCTATATCCTCTAAATTCACTTTGTTGACACCTAAATTATTTTAACTTCTAAAACTCTCTCAAATCTCTAAATTCAATCCTCTCTCAAGTCTCTTTTGTTTTAAACCATCAATTGTTACTTCTTCAGAAATATACTTCGATAATTTCCAAAACTGCACTTCACAATTAGTTACAACTGAATCATTTGCCTTAATTCTAAGAATTCAATCTTCTTGTTGTCTACATATGCTTTTGAAATATATTTCTCTGTATTTTCTTCTACCAGCTTAGGATATCTAATTCAAGCAGTGACTCTGCATAACTAATTCTCTTTGTATTAGTATAATCAATTCGATCAAAAATTTCTTTCACATTCTGTAGCCATCCTCTGTTATGATGCAATCACCAATACCTGTGAAATTTGTTGCACCTTGATCTTCTATCTTCTCATAATTTTTATCAACAGGGTCATCCCCTTACCTTTGATTCATAGCTTTCACCTCTTTAATCAATTATCTAATATACAAGAATATGCATCTATAGAGAGGTTATAAATAGAAATTTATTCAAGCCCACATAAAACATGTATAAGTATTTGTCTATAAAGTAACTCTATAACTCATTTGGGCCGATAGGTTGAGCTTGGTGTCCTTTTGTCCTGACATATGCAACACACATCATTTAGATGTCATCTATGGCTCATGCATGATATATCATGAATGCATCATGTTTCCTATCCCAATAGAATCTAATCCCCGCTTTGATACCACTAAATATGACGCCCACAATCACCACCATACGTGTGGCAATAATCCACCAAGTCATATGGCATTAGAAAATCTTTTCTTAAATTTACTCATTTGTAAAATACGAATACTCACATAAGTATACATTGTTTAAACTTTCACGTATATCAACATATGACAACATCATATAAATGTGCTGACATGATATGCAGGATGAAGGTCAGTTGCATGAACTCGTTTTAGCCCACCTAAGACTCCAATGCAAGCTTCAAGATAAGTCTAATCAAGTTCTTGAAAAATTTCAATGCAAAGGGGGTGAGCTTGCAACTCAATAAGCAACTACTAACACATTTGTACTCATATAGCAAACTCATAAGGATTGGATTATTAACTATAAGATCTAGTATATAAGCCACATTCTTAAGGTAACAAAATAATCTTTCAAACCTTTAATAAGTCCGCATATATTCACCATGATGTTCCATTACCATTGGCACTACATCGAGTGCGTACGGGAGTCCAAATGAAGAAGGAGCAAGTGAGAAATAAAATGTCAGGCTCTGTTAGAGAATGTTAATGATAAATTCAACTCCAGCTCAAAATATAAAAGTTATAGAAGACTCTTCAATGATTTTCTAGCATCAAACCACACTCTATTTGGAGCTTTATGGCTTAATTTATGGTCAAAATATAGAGACAAAAGTGTGCAAAAGAAGGAGGCTGGGCTCCTCATGGCCACAAGAAAGAGGCTCACAACTGTGATTTAGTGCTCACGGTCATGCGCCAGACTGTAAACAGCCACTATTATGCCATTTTACTATTCAATTTGGTCTGGGGTGCTCACGGTCGCTTCCTCACGGACCGTGAGCAACCCTTGTACGACCAAAACTTCATTTTAGCCATTCAATTGCTCACCAAACCTTTCCATATGCAAATATAACTAAAACCAAACTCAAAAACACTTTATAAACATACCAAACATCACCAATTCATTCAACAACACTTGATTCATAATCAAACACAAGCTTAAAGTATTTATATTCATAATTTCATCAACATCAATCACCCATTCATACATTATCTCCTTCAAAAGCATAAACTGCCACGCCTTATCTTCTGATCAACTACTAATACTCAATTAAATCCTTTAATACCAATTATTAAATTCTTAGTACACATACTGAGCTTTTAAGGTTGTAATGCATACACTTAATATAATATCGAAGCCTGTATAATTTAAAACTTTCATTCATAACTTGGGTACCTTTGCTAATAAACTCATCTCAAATCAGATAACGAAATAACATCACTTGGATAATATTTTTCTTACAAATTTCTATGCCACTTATTATTGATTAATCATATAATCCACATTGCAATTAAATTCAGATGGCAAGATAATTACTTAGCAACACACCCATATCAGATATAACATAAAGCACCATAGTGCTAACCATCCATCATATTATAAAATATACATCATCAGAAATATACACAATAAGAGTACTAGATGCTAATACAAATAATACAGAGGTACAACATCATTTGCCCTAGCATCTAACTCTAAAACCTCGGATCTCTATCCGGTATAAGATGGTAGTGGTGGTGATAGTAGTAGCAGCACATATCCAGGCCCAAAACCCTCAGCAAATACAACTAGCCCACTGGCTCAAAAATAGCTCTGGTGACACACATATGAGGGTGTGAAAATGGCTGAAAGCAAAAAGCTAAAAATGATACATCCATAAGACTGCATCATACCCAAGCGAGGGTGACCTGGACATCCAATGAGGTAGCATAATAAATACGAAAAATAGTGCAAACACTATCCTCATGCTCCTCCTCCACGGATGGGACTCGTGCATCAGCTCCTATGGGTAGGACGGTAACCTTAAACACTAACTCTACATCTGAATCATGGCGCACAATATACTGCACTAATGTCTCCGCTGGGGTGACCTCATAAACCATGGTAGCCTACTGCACAGCCATACTGATGCTATACTCTAACTAAGCTGTGAAAAACATTTAAAAATAGTGGTGAGTAATTTCGAAAGAAATTACCCAGTGAGCGGCAAGTATACCTTTAAAATAAAAGCATTTATCCAAAACATGCTTAATCTCAAAATGCAGCAACCATTTAAAAATTGATAAATACTCGCACCGTGCTGTATTATCAAAATAAATTTATTAAGAATAAATTTCCCTTTTCACAAACGTATTTGGCAAAAGATTCCCATTACATAAGAAATAATCAAATATTTTCAACAATAATACAGTTCCAAACATAATCAAGAATATAAAATTCTCTTTCCAAAATAAAGCCCGAGTCGTTTAAATCATGTAATAATTCCCTAACTTTTTTAAAAAGATTTACCATTAACAAATCCCAACAAATAGGGGTCTAAATGCTCACTTTTATCAAAATATAAAAATCCACAAAATCTCCAAATAGTTTTCGATTCAAAACACTAAAAGACTTTATTCCACACTTGTAACTAATATTAAATATCTCATAAATTGTTGGTTATCACAACCAGATTCCATATTTTAGTTTATTATTAAATATTAGTATCAATTACTATTAGAGTTTAGAGTTTCAATCATTTCCATACTCAGCATTATTGTTTTTCACATCATTCATAATTGATAATTTCATATCATTATCTTATAATAGATAATTATCAACCCTTCCCCAAAGGAACAACAATATACAACAACTCTCTCTCACATCATCTCAACTTTCTTTTCATGGCTTACACATGCCAAATCATATATTCATTTTCAATATCACCGTATGCATACATATAAACCCAAGGATTCACCCCAAAGGCACCTCTGAATCCCTGCGCTATCTGAAAGACAGTTATCAATTGAGTGACCAGCTCATCTTTCCCAACTCATCCCATATACATATACATATGTATACTCATATATATAGACATTATCATTCTCAATTATTTATATATAAATCACTGTAAGGCTTATGCATTATTCATGTTCTTTGCAAAGACATACACTACCAATTTGGATGTTCTTTATCAATTATTCATAATAATTTAGTCTCTTTATCTGAGACTCCACAATACAGGCAATTCATGTATCATTTAATCATTAATACAGACTTATCAACAATTATCCAACTCTTAAGGATTAAACTCATTTTCTAACGTTTTAAATGTTCTGGAATGTTTTTCTATTGTTCGATTCACGATTATGCTTCAATCAAACTAAAAACAAACGAATTCGGGTGCGGTTCAGGGTACAGAGGCACAGACTTTGTGCAAGGGCACCGAGTATGCTTGTAGAGGTGCCGACTACCCAAGCAGAGGCACCAACTTCATGAACGGAGGCACCGCCGTCCCTCGGGAGGTGTCCCGCCTTCCCACGGCGAAGGTGCAGGCTTCGTCGCGGAGGCACTGCCCACCTGATGCACAGGCGCTACCTCAATGTAGAGGCACCGCCCTCTGACCTTCTAGTCCAATAGCAGTAGCAGAACTTAACTATTTTCTAATTTTTCAATGCCCATAAGCTCAGAATTTACATAAACAACAATCTTAAACATATATATAATATGTATGCATCATAAATATGTCTAAATCTAACATTTAAACATCAATTTCATATACTTAAATTCAAATTTAAATCAAACATAAATTTGAAACCAAAAACTCAAGTTTAATATGCCACTCACTATTTTCTCCAACAGAAATTTGATCTCTTATTCTGATTTTTGAATTTTCCTTAAGTTTCAGACCACTTTTTCCTCTTCTTCTCCTTCACTTTCTCCTTCTGCCATCTTCTTCTTCTTCTACCATACCTTCCCCTGTAGAGAGCTAACAACTCTCATTCTTTCTCTCAACTTTAATCCTTCTTCTTTCCTTTCTAATTCATTTACTTTCATTTATTTCATCTTAGCCCTTGTTTTCTTTCCAATTTCATCCTTTAAAACTATACAAAATTTAATCCCAACTTAAATTCTTGTATCATTCTTATTAATTCTCACCACAATAATGTATTAACTCTTAATAACTTAAATTAAATACCACCTGATCAATCTTTATTTAATATTAACTTAACATAATATAATCCATCTCTTAATCATTCATTTAAAATAATGGCAACTAACTCTAATTTATATTTATTCAATATAGATAAATAAATATTCCTTAATTATCAATAATCCAAAATAATCCGGTTCAAGGACACGGATGTTACAATTCTCCCCTACTACAAGAAATTTTATCCTCAAAATTTGTACAAGTATATATATCTCTACTACACCAGTCCTGGGTATCTATGTCTCATATCCTCTTCTCGATCCCATGTAGCTTCTTCTTGAAAGTGATTCTTCCATAACACTTTGACTAAAGGAATAACCTTATTCCTCAACACTTTCTGGTCTCTAGTAAAAATTGCTATGGGTGCTTCTTCATAACTTAAATTCTCTTTTAATTCCATAGGTTGATCTTTTAAAATATGAGTGGGGTCACTTCTATATCTCCTCAACATAGATACTTGAAACATATTGTGTACTCCTTTAAGAGTTGGGGATAAGGCTAACCGATAGGCCACTGGCCCAATTCTTTTAATAACCTCAAACGGTCCTATAAACCTAGGACTCAACTTTCCTCATTTCCCAAACTTTATCACCCCTTTCTATGGAGATATTTTCAAAAATACTTTGTTACCCACATTAAACTCAATGTCAGTCCTCTTTAGGTTTGTATAGCTCTTCTGCCTATCCTGAGCTATCTTAAGATTGGTTCTAACTATCTGAAGATTATCCATGATGATCTGAACTAATTTAGGACTTAACAATCTCCTTTCTCCTGCTTCATCCCAGCAAATAGGAGTTCTACATCTCCTACCATACAAAGCCTCAAATGGTGCCATATTCAAACTATTTTGATAACTATTATTATATGAAAATTCCATCAATGGCAATTGCTTATCCTAATTTCCACCAAAATCTGAAGAACTCGCCCTCAACATATCTTCTAGCACTTGAATGGTTCTCTCAGATTGTCCATCAGTCTAAGGGTGAAAAGCAGTACTAAATTTCAATCTAGTACCAAGTGCTTCCTGCAAACTTGGCCAGAATCTCGGATCACAATCCGACACAATAGATATTGGCATTCCATACAACCTGATTATCTTCTTAAGGCATAACTCTGCCAATTTATTCAAACTATACGTTATCTTAATCGGTAGAAAATGGGCAGATTTCGTCAATCTGTCCACAATCACCCACACTGCATTATTTCCTTGTTGCATCTTCGGCAATCCTACCATAAAATTCATGGTTATATATTCCCATTTCCATTCTGGTATAGGCAATGATTGCAACAAACCAGCTGGGTGTCTATGTTCAACTTTGATTTGCTGACACGTTAAACACTTGGAAACATATTCTGCAATGTCCTTCTTCATCCCCTTTTACCAATAGTTCTCTTTTAAATTTTGATACATCTTGGTGCTTCCAGTATGCATTGCATATGCAGAATAATGCACTTCTTCTAAAATTTCCCTTCTCAATTCCTCTTTATTTGGCACG
>CATIWO010481011.1:0-10641 GCA_949673435.1 Macaranga tanarius
AATATAAAAATATAAAAAGAGGAAAAGAAAAAAAGAAAAGGATGTGGAAAAAATAAGGCTAAAATAAAAAAATTTTAAAAAAAGAAAGAAAAATATCAAAGAAGAGGAAAACAAATAAGATGGGATAAAAAAATAAAGAAAAAGAAGGGAAAATAAAAAAAAAGACACATGAAAATGAGAAGGAACATAACTGTAATTAATAAAAAAAAGTATTTTTAGTTATAAAATAAAAAATAGAACATGTATGGTAATTTTCTTATAAATAAATAGGCTTTTACTATGGTGCAAATGTTTACACCGGTACAAATGAAATTATAACCGTTAGATTAGTTTTTATTTAATTACAACTATTGATTATCTTGGTGTATCAATACCTGTAAAATATATCAATGGTTATAATTAAATGACGAATAATCTAATGACTAATAGTTTTATTTGTACCGGTGCAAATATTTGCACAGTAGAATGACTCTATGGTGACACATATGATTATAATGGGACTTGAATCATGTGTCACCCGAATAGTTAATTTTAGGGATTTGAAATTATAAGTGTTCATATGTTATTTCAAATCCTAATATTTTAGATTTTTAAAATTTTTGGGACTTGAATGAAATCCAAATCCATATGATTATAATGGCTTCAAATAAGGAATTTGCCCCAAATCCAAATTCATGGATCAAATCCTTGCAATTCAAACATAGCATAAAATAAATTTGGATAAAATTGATACAATTTATAAATTTGAAAGAATAAATTGAAATGATTTTGAAAGTAAAATTTAATTGATAATTAGATATAATATTCTGTCATATTAATTATTTTATTAGAAAAGGAAAAAAAGATTACATTTTTATGGACGAGAATTAAAACTTTTTCTTAGGGGAAAAAATAAGTTTCATTGAAAAGAAGAAGGCAATTCATCAACCTGTATAGGACGTGCAAATTGATAAATTGAACCTAATTAATTAAATGTATGTTTTGAACTAAATTGAACTTTTCTAAAAAGTAAATATGAACTAATCCACCAAATTTATCAAATTGGTGGGATAATTGGCCAAAAATTTAATTTTTGGATAGTTCACCAAGAAGTTAATTTATAGGTCAATTGACCATCACATATAAATTCAAAGGGCTATAGATCAATTGACCATCACACATAAATTCAGAGGGCAAATTGCACTTCAGCCATTCAATGTCATTGTTCTTAAAATGAAAGTGTATTATATAGTTATTTGAATTTTTACAAAGTACAATATAATTTATTAATACCCACATTTAGATGATCAAATACACTCTCATCCAATGTAAGTAAAATAAAGTAAAACAAAAGTAACTACAGATTTGTAAAGTAACCACAGAAGTTACTTAAAATGAATTATAGATTTATACTGTCAAAACCAAAAAAAGAAAAAAGAAATATATGGCATCAGCACAAAAACTGCAAAATAAAAAGGAGGCGTCCATCAAACTCTTTATAACATTGGCATCACAAGGTACAGAGCAGTTTTTTTAAACCAGACTAGTATTTGGCATTGGAAAGGGGACTATCCCATCGGCATGATAACAAGAATATGAACTTTCAGGACCTTCCTGAAATAAAGCATTCTAGATTCTACAAAATCTAACAGTCGATTGGCTGATGATGCCAAAGTAGTGATACGCCTCCACCATGTTTCAAGTTTACACAGAAAATCACATTACAATCCACTACATGGAAATTGACAACCAAATGGTAGCCTCTGGACTCATCTATTGTGCCTGGGCGACAAGTCTGCAGATCTAGATCTAGATCCAGAGGGCGACCTTGATGCTCTACCAAGTGATGGCCTCCAAGCCCTTGCTTCCTCAGAATCATATGCAGGTTTCCTACAATTTATTTCAAATGTGTTCAGTAGAGTAAATGGCAAAATAATGACAAAATAGTCACAGATAAAGGCTTCCGCTTCAGAAACAGAAGCAGTCATTGACCTAGCTGGTAGTTTATAACCATTCAAAGTATTCCTATAAATACCACTGAACAGCGCTATACAAGTACTAAGGTATGCATTATAGAAAGAGTCATTGAAAGCATGATTTTCACAATGGATCATTTATTGCATTTTTAATTGTGCCAAAATGAAACAACGCTTCTTCAGACAATCGGACACAAAGTCAAGGTATTTGGTGTAGATCACATTGAATGATCTTGTACATGCAAGGAAAAATTCCACTTACTCGCCATAACCGTTGCCATTTCCATCTGGACCATAACCTGGAGAGTATGACCTGTGAATGTGGTCACCATCTCGCTCTGGGGGAAGACCGCCAGGAGACCTAGGATGGTCTGCATGCCTTCTACCTGGGGAAGCAGAGTAGTCCCGCCGTCTAGGTGCAGGGGAGAATGATCTGTCAACATTTCAAAAATTTCCATCCATTCACCAGTTTTGACATGTATGCTAAAAAGTAGAGGCAAATTAAACCTATTAATCCTTACCTAGAGCGATATCGAGACCTAGAACCTAAATGATGTCGAGGAGAGCGTGATCGTGATAACGAACGAGACCGGGAGCGACCTGATGCAAATTGGATATGGAATAATGAGTAGTTTTATTGGGAATATTAATACATTTTAATACAGAACAAAAAGGGAAATTAAAAAAAAAAATCCAAGACCTACATAGTAATAAACCATTCAATTAGAAATCTTCAATGATATTTAATAGAAAATATCACTTTTATCTTAAAGGATATTTGCAAATCTGCTATTACATGCCTATCAAAAATGGGACCAACAACACTACTAAGTAGAGACTCTGGGAAAAAAAATAAAAAAAAATTGAAGTGACAGCAGGGCATACCATAATAAGATGATCGTCCTCCATAGCCAGATGGTCCTCTGTGGAATGCAGAATATCAGCGAAACCTCCAAAAAAATCAAGCATGATAAAAGTGCTCTATTATGGTGCGTGCCTATGTAGATGTGGGCAAGAGACATTACCTAACCCTAGCTCTGTGGCGCATCTCCTCAGGTCTTTTCCTTGTCTCAGCTGCTACCACCACTGATATTTCCCTTCCAGCAAAAATTTGTCCATTCATACGATGCTGAGCCTCCATGGCATCATATGTATCCACAAATTGCACAAATGCAAACCCGCGAGGCTCTCTGCAGGATAAACCATGGGAAAGCATCACAAAGAAAACTGGTAGTGTACAAGTGCATGCTAATCATCTGATAACAGCAACTTACTAAAGTCAAATTGTGTCTATCTTTTGCAATAACACAAGTAGTGTTCACCTTTCCTTAAAAATCTACAATTTATCTCCGGAGCACTTACACATGTACACTGGATTTACATAAAGCAAGCTTAGTGGCTGACCTTTTCTTTAACAGCCAAGTATGAAAGGCAACTTCGAAAGAGGCAAGTGACTTGAAAATACTTCACATGCTTGTAAATAAAAGACGCACTTGAAATCGACATTTCCCAAACTTAAAAGTCTCCCAAAATTGTCTTCAATTGACCAAGACTCATTCTTCTCCCTCAAACTTCTAGTGATTGTGTGATTAAATAATTTCTTGTCATAAAGGAACATTCTTCATGTCAACATTACTCTTTAACACTCTTGAGACCAATATGGTAATGAATGATAAACAGTATGCCTTCATCAACTGTTGGGCTTGGTCTTGATTTAAACTTCAGACCATAGAACATTACTCTCTAACACCCTTGAGACCAATATGTTAAGGCATGATAAACAATAGGCCTTCATCAATTGTGGGGCTTGGTCTTGATTTTAACTTCAAACCAACATACCCCCTGACAAACCAGTTCAAAATTTAATTCACTATGAAAAAAAAAATGAATACCTTGACAGATAGTTCATAATGCGATTCAGACATTAAGTTTCCGTCTACATTGACTTTTGTGTGATATAGAGTAGTTCCAATTAATAAAAGAAAAGGAATTTTCTATGATGAACAAGCCTGCATTACCTAGACAAAACACTGGAGTTGCAGAAAATACACAAATCAGAACACTGCACTGTGTTTTATCTTATTCCTGGAGGAAAAACTCACCCTGTGTAATAGTCCTTCGGAATATACACGTCCCTTACAACTCCAAATCTCTCAAATGGAGCCCGAAGTTCTTCTGGTCTACAATCAGCAAGAGCACAGATAAACTAAAACATAACAAAAATTCCTTTAAAACCACAAAGAAAATGACCCACATAATCCCCTCTATAACCAAAATTAAGGAAAAAAAAAAGCTGATGAAACAAAACTCACCTGCAATCGAGAGGGATATTTCGAACAAGGAGACTTCCATGATTTTGCTCCTTGCGCCTCCCATACCCACCACCGCCTCCTCCATATCCTCTCCTTGGCGGACTCCTTCCTCGGCCACCATATCCTCTCCTGGGAGGACTATAATACGGTGGACTGTACCTTCTCATGTTAGTGCCTGTCAATAAATTCAGAGTCAACATCAATCTCATACACACACACAAATTTTCACTTGAAAATACAGATTTACATAACTCCCACTGTAAGCAACAAATTGCATTTTTAAACATTAATCAATTCAAATAAATCCAAAACAAGATAAGAAAATCAAACCACATTTAAATAAATCTAACACAAAACTTACCATTTCTATAAGCACAACAAAAACCTTTATCACTCATATCACTGTAAACCCTAATAGCTAAAATTATTTTTAAAAAATGAGTAATTGATGATAATTACTTGCAATTATCAGCAAAACATCAACAAAAACACCAAAATAAAAATACCCATTACTTACAATTACAAGAGAAGCAATCAGACAATAGATTTCAGTTTCAATTTTTTGAGTGATCAACCAAACAGAAAAATTAGGGTTTTGTTTTTGAATTTAATGATAAAAAAATAAAAGAAAATAGTTAGTGATAAATTGGATGATTACCTTTGACTGTGACGAAGATTAAGAGAAGAAGATTGATTATTAAGTGATAGAAGCGATCAAAGCGAAGATTTTTTTCTTAGATCTGAAGACTCTTTTTGAGCCTTGAAGCTTTGTCGTTTTATAAAGCGGTTAAAGGTGAAGACTTTCTTTTTTTTAATTTTTATAAACCCTAGAAATTGCACCCGCTTTAGTGTTCTATGTGGGTTGGGTTGACCTGATTGTTGATTTTATCTTATTTTTTTGGGCTTTTGTTGTGGGGGAAAAGCCCTATTCTCCAGTTTTTTTTTTTTTTTTTCAAATTTCTTTGAAAACTATGCAAATTTTGTATTAATTATAAAAAATGTATATTACTTCCATTCAATAATAATAAATAAATAAGTAAATTTAAATTCAAAATCTTCACGAAAAGAATCGAACTCAATTGTCAATTTTTTAAATTATAATTTTAAACTAAATTTAACTTATAAATAATTCGATTCAGCTTCTTTTTTTTTTTTTGAACTGAGATTCACCTGGACTATATCTGCAAATTATATATATAAAACAAAAACTATAAATCAACTAAGATAAGGCTGACTAACACAGAAATTTTAATTTGCTTTTTTGATTTTAGGAGGACTATACTTCACAATAAGATTAGGGCCTAATGGCAGGAATGGGACATTTTTGGAAGAACATTACATTCTCATTTTTGGTAAGCATCCAGGTGCATTGAGGAGAAAAGAGAATTTGTATACATATGAAAATAGAAGAAATGCTTATCTAATTACAACAGATTGCGTGCTAGAATTATTCTTTTAAGCATCAATCTCTGCTTCAATATTCAGAAGAAGCAGATTGTAAAGTTGGGAGCAAGTTATATCTTCAAAAGCCATCTGATACTGTTATGATCTGTTTCTCATTACTCTTCTTGCTATGAAGCTATTCGCGCAGGAGAAGTAGGTCCTCCGCTCTTCAGTCATGCGGTGGAGAACTATTTATAATGCAGCAAATTGGCGAATCAGCAGAAAGTTTCCACCTGTTGCACCTCTTTGGTTCTGCATTACAGTTGAAAGAAGTCGACTGTGGCTGCTCACATACAGCAGATTCAAACTCTAGATCATGCTGCAATTAATTTTCTGAAAACCACCAGCCTTGTCATCGAACTGTAAACTTCTTGAGGATGGGAAAGAATTGAAGTGTGAATGTAGCATCTAGTCATAATTATCATCGATGGATCAGCATGCAACCGCAATTTCTGGTTCTGATTGTAAGCTGTCAGAGTCAGCAAGTAAAGGACTTTTCTGGAATTCATTTCTTAGCTGGCCACAAGCTGCACTAGCATCCATGCCTCTTGTTTGCCGTACACTTGCAGTTATTTTGCGAGATTCCAATGCAGCTGCAAATGCTTGCACCTGCCAAATAATAAAAGAACCATGAGATAAAGCATGAATAGACCAGAGTCTTATCATCGGTCTTATGCAAACGATAAACAGAACACATACAGCCTTTTTCGACGGTCGTTGATAATCAGAGCCTTCAATAGGATTGAAAGGTATGAGATTCACATGAGAACCACGTCCCCACTCATGGAGTAGCTCAGCAAGTTCTTTTGCGTGCTCTGCTCTATCATTGACACCAGCTGAGAGACAAAGGACCAAATTGTTTTAAAAACAAATGCCTTATTTATAGCTTTCTCCCTCAAGTGAGCAGTGAGGATGGGAGGAATTTTTTTACTGAAATCAAACTATAGTACCTAAAAGTGCATACTCAAAGGACACTCGTCGACTTGTTTCAAGGAAGTAATCCTTGCAGTCTTTCATAATTGCCTCTAAGGGGTAGGATTTTGCACTTGGAACAATTGTTTCCCTAAGTTTCTGGTTTGGAGCATGTAAGCTGACACAGAAGAATGAGAAAATTTCATCACATGCAGACAAAAATTTCGGTTACAAGAAAGCAATTGAAACAAAATGCTATAATAACAGAATAATCTAAAACAATGCTATGAGCAAATTACAAAACATGAAAAGCAAAGCAAAGAAGAGCAAGGGAAGATGATAGGAAGAACCAATATATGTTGCCTTAAAGTTGACTTTAATGTTTTGTTATAGTTGTCAAAAGAATGAAAAATTTGAATGAAACTGCTTGGTTAAATAATAGAATTTAAGGGCATAAATGTTCACAATTTTTTTTTACAAGTATCTGTGTAAGAATTTACAACTGCAAAAACATCAAGGGTTAAGGACATTTGTAAAAGTAAGGACTTGGAAACAAATCAATGCATCAATGAAAATAAATCATAATGGATGCCCAACAGGCAACAGTGCATGACATAAACAAAACCGCTCAATTGCAAAAACAGACATCATCTAAAGGTCAGAATTTTTCAACCACATATGCAATATTTAATAAAATTAAGTACCTCAGGGCCAATGTTGACTGAAGTTTATGTGAAGCCAGCTTTTTAATTGTGTTTGGGACGCCCACAGTAGAAATTGTAATCATTCTTTGTCCAATTTGCACATCCTGAAAAAAAAAAAAAAAAAAATTTGCAGCAGCTCTACCTGAGTTTCCATTAGAAAACTTGATGCTGGAATTTGTTGGAGCATTTCGTACAATAAAGAGGATGCTAATTGTTTCGGAAGCAAATCATGCTCAAGAAATAAATTTGGCCAAATCCAGGTTGATATTCATATTATTGAACATCTTGGAAGCATGTGTGTCACAATTCTATAGTTGCTCATCATAGATTCAAGAGAATTCGTACATCTAGCTATCTCCGTACAAGGAACTTAAAGGGATTAATCAAAGCAAATCTGAGCCTAATTCTATACCCCTTTCACATGTTATGAAAGGAAAAGAGACTAACTAGGTTAGGAAATGGAAATAGAAATGAGATGATAATGCTCAATGTTCTAATCATAGATAGGCAAGAAGCAATAGGATAATAACTGACAGAAATGATTGAAAAAAAACCTTATTCAAGCATCGGTGAGCTTCAAGAACTGACTTCAAGTTCAACATTGGTTCACCCATTCCCATGAAGACTACATTTGTCACCCTATTTTTAAAGACCTCCTCAATAGCCAAAACCTGAACATATAAAAAAGTTCATGAGGTAAAACAGCAACACCATGTTTTTTATCATTTGAACCTCCCTTTCACTGCATATTCCGTGCTACAGAAGATATAACACCTTGTCTGCCCTGCCCACTAACAAACATGAAAGAGATATGCAAGACAAACCTGCTCAACAATTTCATGACTTTTAAGATTTCTTGAATACCCTCCTTTCCCAGTGGCACAGAATGAGCAACGCAATGGACAACCAACCTAGATAATCAAAACAACAAAATCACATTGCCCCCATTAAAATATCAAGAACCCATAAATTCAACAAACTTAAACTTTCACCAGGCAAACCTCAGTTGAAAAATCACCTGAGATGAGACACACGCAGTAAGACGCATTAAACCTTTCTCATCTTGCACCGGTATGCCAACAGTTTCAATCAATCTATTATCCTCCAACTTTATAAGCAACTACACAGCCAAAGTCAACATAAAGTAAACAAACAAGTCTATATATAGGCAATATAACTTCTCAAAAAATTCTAATAAATTAAACAAAATCTCATATTTAACCTTAACAGTGCCATCTGCTGCAGTAACAGTACCGTAAATTGGTGACCTTCCAACTCTCCATCCTGCTTCTTGAAGATCATTTCTAAAAGCCTGAGGCACTTTTTACCCCAAAAAAAATTAAATTAATGGATACCCATATAATAAAAAGTGAAAAAGAATTAATTTTTGAAAAAAAAAAAAAAAAAAAAAAAACTCACATTGACTAAAATCTTGAATTTCTTTAATTTTTCTCTGGTATATTAGGTGATGTAGCTGCTTCCCTCTATAGCTTTGCTAAACAAAATTATGAATAGAAGTACACAATTACTTTATTTTCTTGCATTTTCTCTGCAACCAAACAGGCACAATAAACAAAACAATCTTTTTACCAGGCCGAAATCGGCGGCGAGCTGTTGAAGCTCCGGCTCAGACATGCCAAGGAGGACGTGAGTTTCCACTTGCAAGTTACGCGGCGGAGATGCGGCGGATGAGGCGGCTATAGAGAGGCGGCGAGAGGTTAAAACGGTGATGGAATGTGGCCGGTGAATGGCACGTGCGAGAGGCGAGGAACACACGTGAGCGAGCATCGCCATTGAAGTGGTGATCATATTTCTTTGATTCTTGTCTTTGCTGCTTCTAAACCTCTGCTAAAACCTTAGCCTTTTAATTGAAATGAAATGACGGTTGTAGCCTTCACTCGTAGACGGTGACACTGCCTTATTTTTGGCATTTTGGTCATTAGGTTTGGGATTCTATTAAATTTTTCCTTTTTTTTTTAAATCTGAAATAAAAAATAAGTTTTATATTTTTTGTAATTGAGAGTATGAACATATAAATTTTTGAAAATTGAAATTTAATATCCACTATTATGAATTATAATGACATTTAATTTATTAATGATGACGAATATTTTGAGTTGTAGTTGGAGATCAATTTGGGCCAAATTTTGTTATCAACAAAATAAAATTTAATATCATTACATTCATAATTTTTTGATATTTTATAGTTTTTAGTAAGATTGATATAATTTTTCTAATTAATAGATAGGTCAAATAATTTAAATATTTATATAATATATATAATAAGAGTAATTCTTTTTAAATTAGCTAAAAATTGAAGAATAAAATGGATGAAAGCAAAATTTGAATTAAGTACGTAAGGATGCTTTTAAACATTGACTTGACTTGAGATTATTAATTAACCATTTGTTGCTACTTTTTGATTTAGTTTTGGTTTTATTTCTATGTTTGTCCACAAGTAGAATATGACCGAGTACTTCAGAACAATGAATTTCCTTAACAGTTCCCAGATGTTGTTATTACATTATACATATGTTATCATAAATATTGATACCTATACAGCATGAAGCAGTCCTCTCCTTTTAAATCAAGTAACCATCTCGCCCCATGGTTCCCTTGAAACCACTGGCTACTGGCTATATATATGCCTTTCAATGAAATTCACATATGCCCCATTTACAAAAGCAGACACTTCTAATAAAGCCAAACTTTCTCATAAAGGAATCTCCCAAAGTGATGCTAGAACCTGTAATTCTTTAAACACTAAGAAGAAGAGCTCGATGACAAGAATAGATTTCCAAGATTAGCATCAACCAAATATATTTTTAACATTTATATGGACCTTTAGATTCTCAACATCTTTTAGCATAGATTTGTTACTTTCAGCTAGGGGTGTAAACGAACAGAACCGCTCGCGAGCAGCTCGGCGTTCGGCTCGTTAAAAGCTCGTTCGAGCTCGTATATTGAAGTTCGTTTAATAAACGAGCCGAGCTCAAACTATGCAAAGCTCGGCTCGTGAAAGCTCGTGAACAAGCTCGAATAAGGGCTCGCGAACCGGCTCGTAATTTTAATATATTAATAATTTAATTTGAGATATACAGTATATAAATTTGTATTCATTTAAATATTTTAAAAATATATTATTCCAAAAAATCATAATTTTATAATAAATTATTTAGTAAATAATTTATTTTAAATTATTTTAATGAATAATTTAAATTTATACATTGTATTTTTAGAAATTTTTTTAGCTTGTTTAGACTCGTTTAAACTCGTGAACAGCTCGCGAACACTTAACGGCCTAATGAGCTCGGC